>CAVNYN010288644.1:0-33485 GCA_963692815.1 Nyctanthes arbor-tristis | reverse complement strand
AACACAAGTCAAGAACCACAACTAGCAAAAATTGGGATATTAAAATAGAACAGGTCATCTTCTTGGATTTTCTGTGCCACAAAAGTTCCTTTTGCAGAGAAGAAAAAGAAGGAAAGCCTGATTTGAGGACTTCAATTTCTTGTTCAACATAGGCAGTAAGTGTACAGTATCCACAAGCCTTGTGCAATGCAAATTTATCTATTTTCGCAAATTATTTTGTTTTTGTTTTTCGGTAATTTAGATCTGAGCTTGGAATTAGTTATCCACATGTTGATTAACAATCTTGGAATCTATGGGTTTGATGTTGCAAATCAATAGCCACAGGTCCTCTAAGTCAATACATTTGTTCATGATTGATTTGTGAAATCTACTTGTGGAGCATATTGTGCATATGATCACAACGCATCTGCTATTTGATTATTACTTCCTATCTTGTATGGTTATTTTGGTTTTACGCTTAACAATATATTCTGCATCTTGTCAAGAATTCTATTATATTTTACCTTTCTTTAAGAAACTGTGTTTAGAGCCTCCTGGTAGAATCAACCATGAATTAAGTTAGAATTTATGTGTTATTGAATCCAAATGTTCACAAGTCTCATCTTCTAATCTTCTTCTTTTTGAACTCTTTTTGGTTACAGTGGTCAATTTTGCTAACCTTGCCACCAATCAATCTTGTGGAGCTTATGTCGATGTTGACTAAACCAAAATGTTGCGACTGTGAAGCTAATCCTCATATTGGATCCCAAATGCATAAAGGACTAGTCGCTAATGAATTTCTGAACACTGCATGTCTTATTTTCATAACTACTTTGATGCTTTGCTTAAATATCTAGAAAATTTATGCCTTGAATTATCTTTGTCATGTGCTTTGTTTCCTGTTATTCTACAACATTTCATGAGATAAGTATTGTACTGCAAATGATTTGTTCCTTTTATCCAACCAATTATTTTTTATTTTGTTTGAAGTGATATTTGAAGAGTTCTTGCATGCAAACTTAAATCGCAATTGAACTAGTAGGTACAAATTATATATGGAGAGTTCTTTTCTGGTTTTGTTATGAGGAGAAGAGAATGCTCAACACCGCTAGTTAAGTGATCTTTGAAGAGTTCTTGCATGCAAACTTAAATCGCAAGTCAAAATTTCTAAGAAACAACTAGCATTGTTGGACATTCTCTTCTCAACATAACAAAACTAGCAAAGAACTTTCCATATATTGTCACTGCCAACGTATAAAATTAAGGCTCTTTTGGCAGGTTCCATTAATCAAGCTAGTTAATAACTAGCATATGGCACTTGAGTGAATTTCAAGCAACTTGATAGACATTAGATGGATAATGGGTCACAAGTGCCAAATATTAACATTATTACAATGTGGATTGAAAATGCAAACAATCGACTATAAATTACAAAGACTGTTAGTCAGGTTGCCCAATGCTGCTTGTACTGTTGGCTGCCCCAAGTTTCTTCCTAAGCAATCTGAGATATAGGTAGGCAAAAAGATAAGATTATCACATAAATTAGAAACTGATTAGCAAGATTTCATTAAAAAAACCTACTCACTCTGCTTATTTTTAGTTCATAGACTTAAACAAATTAGACAAGCAAATCATCATAAATTTTACCAGCAACTTTTTCAAACTTTTTCATGCTTTCCCCAATAGAGAAAAGAAAGAATGCTTTATTTGCTCAAGGATTCTATGAATAATGTCAATCATTCATCCAAAGATCAGAAGAACAAAACAAAATATTCCATCTCGATACATAAGCGAACTAAGGTTTCTTCTTGATAAATTTAGATTCGACAAATATCCCGTGCTAATAATGCCAATATAAAAAATCCTCACGAGAAGGCATTCGCATAAAAACAAAAACTTAATACACTTGTAAAGTAGAACAAGATTAAGAAATGGTCAAAGGACTCACGATAAAATGACCAAAGTAAGCAATAACTAATGTGAAAATTAAACAATTTGTTGTCACATTATATGCCTTGTTAAAGCTGATTTTTTTAGGATGGTTGTGCAGCAGGTCCTTAATTAAATAAATAACTCATCATTGATGAATTGAGGATTAGGCAAAATAGCTTCACCAATAAACGAATAATGCCATGCTAGCCAACTCAATTTACAACCAACTCTAACTTATGTTCATCCATTATTATAGCCAGGAGTATTTCAGGATGTTTAAAGTAACATTTGATTATTCCAGGAAAGAGCAGCAGATGCCTGAAGAACCACTTTTTCATGACTTTTTAGACCCTCTAATGGAACTCAGACCCTGAAGATTCTTGAAATATGAAATCTACAAGACGGTCTCCCATTAGAAGAAGGGAACCTAAACTGAGACATTGGCTCCATACACAGAGGAGGGGGTTCTTTAAAATGCGATTTTGCTTCAGTTTTCAGTATTGATTTCCCAACTTCTCCAAACAGAGGCAAATAGAGAGATCAACAGTTGCAATCCTCCAGAAATTTATAGACCCAACTAAGCTGCGATACAACATATAGAAACTCATATTACTTGAAGGAACATCTAAGATTCTATATATTTGTATTATTGCATTCACTTCATTTTATCAAAGAAGAAGAAATCGTAATTTTGAATATAATAGTTTTTATTCAAACAATATAAGAACATGTCCTAATTGTTACCATAACAATAACTGCATTATATTACTGACAAAATACCAAATCTCAGAAAGAAACCATAAACTACAACCAAACTAAAATGTCAGTGAACCATCTACCAGAAAAATGAAAAAAGTCTAGTGAAGAAATTTGAAACACGAAAAATTCTGCACCAAAAGAAGGAAAAAAAAAAGGAGAAAAAACGGAAAAAAAAAATTCCTATCGACCGACTGTCGCAAAATGGAACTCCAAACGGACTATAAAGTGAAGTCACTGAAGATCCAGACAGTACTCACCCATTGAAGACCCCTTTGTGCTGGCGAGGAGGCTTCAAAGGACTTTACCCACGTCATAAACACTCGATTTCCGGTATTGAGCCAGCTGGGGGAGCGACTTCTGCTACTAAGATCGATGGTAAGGAGGGCGATTTCCAGTACAGAGCCGGAGAAGAAAACAATTGATGGTACTCGGCCGGAGAAGAGAGCGATTCCGGGGGGGGGGCAGAGCGATTTCGTTTTCCAAGGGTGGGTTTGAAATTTTGAAATTGGGATTTTCTCTTCCGTATGGCCCTGATAAATTGCTGGCAACTTTTATTTAATGTGGCCCACCTTCTTTTCCTGCTTGACCAATATTTTATTAGAATTGTACAAATCGTGTACAAATAACGTATACAAGTAGCATTACTCGATATCTAGAATTACACACTACTTGTAAAGAAATAAACAAATGTCCTTTGAGGGGCTATTACCGAAGTTTAAGGACTTTACTGCAAGCAATAAAAAGTCACAGCTCAGCACCACGTGGAGGGTTGAAAACCAATCCCTTGAACAAAAGTACGAAAAGTCTCAAACCGTCATCAAGAAAGAAAGTCCAAACTCTACTAATTACGCAAAGCTGTATATTCCAATGTTTAAAAAGCGTTGTGTGAAAAAGTGTCGAAGTCAAATCTTTTAAGTTTACGTTTAAGCGTATTAATACATAATAAAAGTTTAATAAATGCGTGATAAAATACAAGACATGAGGAATCGCCAAGTCCACATTTTGAGGATAAGGGCAGCTCTTTATACGAGCTTTTTAGAACACCGGCATATTCACGTCTCCTCTCTTCTCATAGTGTAAAATGGAAGAATACAATTCAGAAAGATTCAGGAATGTACCTGTCTGAGTCTGACAAATTAATTGAATTGAATTAAAAATATAGAATCTTCTTGAAAGTTTTTCAATTTCAAGTAAAACTGTGAAATCATGACGAAAAGATGACCACATTTTGCTTCCACATCCACGCATATCTTCGAAGTTAAATTCAATTTTTTGAGATTTTTAGTCCAAGACTCTTTCTCTATTGACTGAAATCAGAACCGTTTCTCTCTCTAGTTTTTTGTTTTTTATTTCTTTATTTTGGGTGTTCTCGGAGAGAATTGTTTGAGGAAGGGATGGGTGGCGGAGGTGGAAAAGCAGAGGGGGAAATTGATCGGTTACCAATTGATCTTCTGGCTCATATATTTTCTCTCCTCACTTGCTTCAATGATTTGGCTCAGTTAGTTTTCTTTCTGTTGAGGATAAAAATGAAAAAACTATTATTTTCTTCATTGAATTTGAGTTTGTTGTTATGTTTTGATGATTGATGTCTCTTTTGCTTTACGTGTTTGATTTAATGTGTCTGTAGGGCAAGTGGTGTGTGCAGAAAATGGAGACAAGGAGTGAAGGAATCGTTGGCCAGGAGGGAAAAACTGAGTTTTGCAGGCTGGGAAATGGACGATGAATCCATTTCTCGCCTTGTTCTTCATGCTTATGGCCTCAAAGAACTCTGCATGTAATATACTTACTTTCTCTCTCCGTATATGTCTGAGGTTTTTTCCATACTGGGTGCTTCAAATTTCGTTGCTGCCTAGGAGGATTGTGTTTTCTGGCATTTGTTTTTAGTCAACAAGAACATTCTTTCATCAGTTTAGTAACCTTGATGAGATTACATGTCATGAAAAGTATGATCCATGATTTGCTTTGGAAATCCACATCTGGGAAGGTACATTGAGTGTGTTGAACAGGAGTACTAAATATACACTATGTTTTTTTAAGGCTATTGGTTAGTAATAGCTTACTTTAAAACATGTCGGTGTCACTGCCATATGTTGGTTTTTGCTCTGTATTAGTAAGCTTGGTTTATTGACTATCGTAAATGGGAAGATCAAAGGTTTATGCCTCTAAATTGCAGCAAATTTGGCTGGTTGATTTGAAGGAGATTATCTTTACTTCTAGCCAGGATGATGGGGTAGCAGATTATTTTCCTTTTGAAAGTGCAGAACTTGTAATGGTAGCAGTTCTAGTGATGCATAATTTTTCTATATCCTGTTGAAAACAAAATGCCGGTTATGAAATATAGCCCAGAAAGCATGTTACTTTTGCCTATATGTCGGTATCAATATGTGGTTTCATGTTTAATGATCAGCGGAAAATAAATTAGTATTATTTCCTCTTGAGTTTGTTTAGCAGCAACTCAGAAATGTTACTCCAATTGCATAGTTTTTAAAAGGGTTTTCTAAATATTTATCTTCAGACCAAGAAGCCGTTGGGGTTGCCAAATAACAGATCATGGACTGTGCCAATTGTCAAAGGCGAAATGTATTAGCAACTTGGTCTCAATTTCCTTGTGGGGTTTAACTGGGATCACAGATAAAGGAGTTGTTCAGCTGGTATGAAGTAATTTTCATTAAGTGTTCATTATTATACTTAAAATACTGTGTTAAACCAGCAAAACTCCACTTCAAGTAACCAATTGCATCATAGTATGTTGTATCACAGTCTTACATGTTATTGTCATTTCATTAGAATTATGTCCTCTAAAAATGCATCATACAAAATTCTGCAACATCCTTTAACCAAGCACATCACGGTATCTGTTAGATTGAGTGAAAAGGGCTTGCTATTCTGCACTTGGCCGTGCACTGCCATCTAGATTGTGCCACTTTGCGTATTTAAATTTTGTTACAAAAGAGGCCTTTGGATAGATTTTCCACGGTGAAACTCCTAATTCTTGATTACATTAATGTGAAGATTGTTAATTTGCTATAATGGTAAAACTGTATGTGAATATATCTTTTTGCTCTTTTTGATTTTAAGAAACAGAACATTTTGCCATTAACTTGCTTCTTCTGCAGATTTCAAGAGCAACTTCTCTGCAACACCTGAACATCGGTGGTACATTTATCACAGATACATCTTTATTTGTGATTGCAGAAAGCTGCCCACATCTGAAGGTTTGATTTTTGATGAACTTCCATACATATCTCGTATGGTATGTTAGACAGTACTAGACAGTATTATAACAGAAAAAACTGCTAAAATCTTATGTCCAATAGCACATTCTAGTTGAGATATATTGAAGGTGATAAAATTTTTCATCCAGACAATTGTTTTATGGGGATGTCGCCACGTAACTGAAGATGGGCTCCTTGTGCTGGTAAACAAATGTCAGAAACTCGAGTCCATCAATGTCTGGGGTATGAGAGTTCCTCTAGACTGCTTCATTGGTCTGCTCACAATCAGTCCAGCTCTTGAAATACTACCCTAAGGATTGCTATCCGACGTCGAAAGGGATCCCACGCCAGTCTTTTTGATGAACGGCAGCTGTTTGGGCAGGAGTCTCATATGTAAAAGATTGTTTTCTCTTCTCAAACAGTAATTGCCAAACAAGCTGTGTACAGATTACTTGTCTCACTATTTGTTGAATTCAATAAACTATTAGAATACCTTCAGTACAAATTATTTTTCTTGAACTCATCAATGAAAATTAAAGCTGACTCCCTGGGAAGAGGCTGAATAGTTTGTTGCATCAATGGAAAGGTTTTCTGCATGTTCTCTTTGTAATCCTATGACTGTTTTAACTTTCTAGCATTTCGAGACATTTTCTGGTTTAGTGGCATTGGAAGCACATCAAATTGTGGCAGGGTAAATGAATTGAGTTGCTGGTTTGATAGATTATTATCTATGGTTAAATTAAACTCTTTGGTCTTTCATAAAATACTGAACTCTTTGGAATACATGAAGGCCAATCTTCACATTACAATTATTATTTGGCACACTACATTTTTATTACAATAAAATGGTCTTAATCTTTGTTAGTAATAAAGTCCTCGAGCCTTTTTCACTTTTTCCCCTCATTAATTCTTTAGTTGTTATCACATTTGATTGGTAAACTATGGTTTACATCTAAGTAAACAAGAGAGGCAAATTTCTAACTATAATCCACACGAGCTCTTATGTAAAAGAGGATTCACATGTGGGGTTTATGCAACATGAACAAGATTGGTGGAGAAGATGCACCACATAAGACGGATGTCACCCACCATACGGGATATGCCTAGTGTCTCTAAAACTAGACTAGAGCATCATCATCATCATTATTATACAGAAGGGGAGATAAGGGACTGGGAAAATTAAAGGAGCGCTAGGTCTAATTTTGAACCTAGGAGCTCATTTTTAACCTTTGTGACATAATTCGAACCACAACATTATTCTTTATTTTTGTTATTTTATATATAGAGAGAGATACGGGAGGGGAGGGAACATAGGGAAAGAATGAGTCTGCTACTCTGCTTCGATCTCGGGTCTCCTACTTGAGAACGTCAGCATCCAAACACAATTCAAACGACCTTTGTTATTCTTATGAAATAAATACAAATTTTCTGTTTTTATTTCCTTTTGTTAGTGAGGTTGATTTTATATACAAAGGAAACATGTAGGCCACCATCTAGTGTAGTCCCAACTTTCCGTCATTCGTCTAGGATGATTCTCCCATTAGACGTATATAAAGAGATCTTATTATTTGTAAGAAAGTTTTTACAAAATTTTAGAATAAAACCATCTTACTCCTATGTATTATTTTCTTCTAATCAAATAATATACAAAAATAACATGGTAAAATCATCATATTTTACAAAAAATTTTGTAAAGACTTCCATACAAGTGACGTTTTCCTCCACGTTAGACCCATTTTCCATCGGAATACAATACAATATATCCTAGCGGAGAAAATAGAGGGGAAACGAGTGGCAAAATATGAAGGTAGGCGGAGGAGTGGTTTTCGGAGTTCCCCGTGCCGCCGCTTTTTCGACGGTTTTCTTTAGCCGCCGCAAACCTGCTTTTCGATGCTACTCCTCTTCTCCTGGTACAGTAACTGGCAACTGTCGACTCTCAATATATTCAATTCGGGATATTCACTCAGAAACATAGTAATGCGTAGGTAATTTTTTTGTTGGATTGCAGACCATGTATCATTTATCAAAGATGTGGCTGTTACTCAGCCTCCCGAACACTTGAATCATCTACTGAAAATGCTTCAGGTCAGAGGTAAGCTGTTGGGTTTTCTCTCTTTGGACTTTGCTACTGTTTGTTTATACTTCTGAATAGGAGCGTTTAACTAGCAATAAAGCTACCATTTCACTTGCAATGAGTATTATATTCTTTACAAATGGCTTTGCACAATTTTCATTTTTGGATGGAGGGGGGAACGTGAACTAAACTGAGCTATTGCTGATTCTTGATACCATATAGAATTTTATTTCAAGTTTTTAGATAAGCTGGTCCGACAAGAATAATGCTTAATTAGAGCTGTCAAGAGGTCTGAGAAATGAATGGCTTTTAGTAAATTAGCAGTACTTTTATTTATCGCAGAAGCTATGGAAAATCGTAAGCGGGAACAATTTTGCTAAGACAATCTGACGAAATCATTAGCATTTTCTTCTCCACATTGATGATATTTGGTTTGACTGTATGAGTTTTGCTTGCATAATTTGATGAGGGACGACTTTGGATTCCTCTTTAGCAACAGATTTACCACTAGAAAACATTGGCAAATAAGTGCAGTGTAGACAGCGATCTGAAAAGTTGACAAGCTTCTTCTTGCTTAATGCTTATTTATGAATAACGTACCGATATCAAATTTTATTAATATGGCAGTGTTCGGGAAAACTCATTGTAATATCTTTGTCCCTTCACCATCTCTTATCTCTGTATCACCCACCTAAAAATATTCTTCCATCAATGCCCTTAATTTCAAAACAAAAAGATAAAATAAATAAAAAATTGGCAGGGGAGAGACCTAACAGTCTGTATATATGGATGGTAAAACTTATTATTCTGTTCCACTCATAACTGCAGAATGCACGACCACTGACGCAAATGAACGTGTCATCGATAGGAATATTAGCTCCAAATTTGCAAGCCTCTAATACTATATTGTACCGCTTCAATCTCCTGGCCATACCTTTTGACCATTCAGTCAACCAACAAAGGAAAAGAAACTCATAGAGGGAGGGGGGACCCGGGGGGGAGGGAATATTGAATGCATAAGATTGCTTGTGTATACGTACCTGGGATAAATGTTGCAGTGAGGGATGTTAGCAGTTAGTGATCCGCTCTATATTAGAGCTAGGGGTTGCAACAGGGCACTTGGATCTGGGCATTATTAAGGTGGATTCAGCTAAAATGGGATCTGAACAATCAATACATTTGCAGGAAAGTTGAATGTGGATTCTGTCAACACTTAAACCCAAAATCTTACCTACAAATTGGATAACCTTAAGGATTATGCTCTTAGGAAGAGATATAGTTCCTTATCAAAGAAATATCCCAAATTGATCTTCCTTCACTCAATGATATAATTTGTCCACATGCCATGTCACAGGATAGAAAGTGCTGCCAAGTGACCCATCAATTTCCAGCTTTCAACTTCCATGTAGCTAGTATTGAAATGGACACTCTGTCACGACGCTTAATTTATGTTGCCAGCTGAAACCCAATGGACAGAGGGCACCCTCAAAGAAAATCCAGCTCATTTGTAGGCTTATTGTTTCAAACCTTACCAATTCTTGCCACCACTCTTTATCAATCAATCCAACCCAATAGGACATGGATGGAAACAGTAGCCAGCACAGAAGAAATAGCTAGTGATAGAGGATTCTGATGATCCTTGTAGGAAACAGCTTAAAAGATGACAAATTTGTTGTTTACTTGTTCCATTTTTCCTAGCACTGTCCTGTATGGGAAGAAGTCATCGTATCCCCCATTAGCATTTTATTTCTATTTCAAAACATAATCCTAATGAGTGGTGGAGATTTGTGTAATGCATATAGCTTCCGTAAAGTATGTGGGTGTGATTGGTTAGACCAATTTTAAAATTTGAAATAAGAATAAAATATTAATGGGTGCTTTCTTTTTAAAGCCTTCGCATTAATGAACTCTGCATGAAAGTGCACATATTCATTTTGAGAACCTTCAATTGCTTTGGCCCTGTGTCTCTTAGGAATCTAATATGGTCATAGAGGTGTCTGTGTAAGCAGTGTCCTGCTTTCAGTGTCACCTCTAAGTCTTGGGGCTTCTACCCTGTTGGATTCATCTGTTCACTAATAGGAATGTTTATGGGCGTTTTGTTTTTCATAGTTCAGTGACTTGTATGCGTTTCTTTATCTTTGTAACAGGTGAAGAAATACTTTCTCCAGGGGCTAAGCAAGGACTACTTCCCCTTGCCATCCCTCTATCGAAAAATAATTCAGGTGTTTAATGCGATTTTCTGCGTGAGGCTAAATTGGTTGTTCAAATATGCAATATTTCATTAATGATTTATTGATTATAGGTTCTGTAACTGCGTTGCTAAGATGGCCAACTGCTCCTGCTCGGTACTCCCTATCATTGGCTGACAAATTTGCTTCTGAATGTTATGTTGTTTAATCTCTCGAATGTACACAGGATGGAGATGCCAGTGGTGGAGGTTCGCAAGTATGGAGTGTGGCTTTTGGCTAAGAATGTAAGCTTCATGTGTTTTTCCATCACTTCTTGGGTAGATGCAGCATTTAATGCTCATAGGTGTTCATGCAAACCTGTGCCTTCTCACTATGACTTTCCACTTGATCAAACTCACAGGCAGATCAATATATTCACAGAATCTTGGTGGAAGAAGACATCAAGAGTCCACAGGAAAAGAATGATGAGTTATTTAATGCTTCAGCTGATGCTGGAGAGAAGCTCTATAAGAAGGGTGATTTTGTTGCATCTCAGATTTCGAGTATAGATGTCTATCTTCTGAAAAAGGTAGAAAAAGAGAATTTTCTGTATAATAATATTGGCCGATTTCACAAAATTCCTCAGCTTTTTACCAGGTCGGCTTGTTTCCAGATGTGCTAGAACATAAAGTTAAGCAGCATTTTGATAAAGGGGACCAGGTAAAACGAATCTGAGTTCTTTGTTCTGCATGAAGTGACTTATTTACTCTCAAGTGATACATGGATGATGGTGGAAGGTTTCAGCTCTGATAACTGGGGAATACTATACGAAAAGGGAGCATTTTCCTGGATTTGGTCGCCCATTTGATCTTTAATGCAGAAGTTTTACTGAAGTTTGTATTCCCATCTTTAGCTGCTACAATTATATATTACTACACAGCACCGACTGCATAGTAAACATCTGTGTCTTTCTGCAGAGTTGGACGAAATGCGGAAGCAAAAGACTCTGCAAGGGTGGCTTTGAAATCACCATGGTGGACTTTGGGATGCGAGTATCAGGTGTTTGTCCCTTGAGCATTCTATTATAAATCCACTATCATTACACATGTTTCCTGTTATATATGTCATTTGTTCGGCTCTTATTTAGGAAGTTGCTAACATGGCTCAATGGGAGGATGAACAAATTGAATACATTAAAGAGAAGGTGACTGAGGAGGGAAGGCAAGAAGATCTAAAGAAAGGAAAGGAACCTGCTCAGGTTTGACAAGAAATTTATGTTTCATTATTATAGATTATAGATATTAACTGAGTTCATAATCATATACTGAAAGAGTTTTGTTCGCAGCCTTCTCCAACCTCCAAGGGTCGTCTCTTATGCATCTAAACTGCTTATTTACAGGTTGCATTGGATGAAGCGGCTTTTTTGTTGGATTTAGCTTCTGTAGAAGGGACATGGGATGACTCCCTGACGAGGATTGCCGAATGTTACAGGGAGGCTGGGCTGCATGACATTGCCAACTTTCTAGTTTACCGGGACTAAATGTTGCCGTATTCACATTTTTTCATGTTTTTTATTTTTGTCTTCAGCTATAGCCAGAAATTTTGGAAGTACCCTTATATTTATAGTTAACAAGTTTTAACACATTTGAAACGTGGATGACGAACCCGCCCATTTCAGTTTTTACGCCAATATTGCCATACACAACGTGATAGAAATTAAAGGTAACGCGTGATCTTAAAGTCAAGGTCACGGAGAAAGTCAACCGGTGAACGGTGTAAAATCCCCCAAACATCAAGATACAAGTCCGGGGTGGCCCATCTTTTGACCCTTTTTTGGTTAAAAATGGATCTTTCAGTCTTTATTTATTTCTTCTTAAAAAAAAGTAGGGAAAACGAAAAAAAAAAAAGAAAAAGGGATTGCCTATTTTAGTACCTAATGATATTGAGCACAAATTTATCAAAAATGATCTCCCTCAAGCATCTGACAGGAGATTAAGACTATTTAAAATATAGTTGTGCTATTTGAATAAAAACACGTATAAAAATTCTAATAAAATTGACACGTGGTACAATTTTTTTAACACATAACATCACTTTTACATCAACACTAATCACTTATGACACTTGTCTATTTTGTCACTTTTTTTGTCTCTTCTTTTGTCCAATTAAAATTTTCCTTCAAGATACCCTATTTACATGACTTCAACAAATCTGACTATGAGAATGAACTATCATCATGCTAATATAAGAGTTCGATTGTTTTCGGCTATATCGGACATAGGTTGGTACCACAAATAGTCGTTGGGTGCCAATGATGGAAAAACATATTGTATTATTTATTTGAAAAAGAAAATAATAATAATAATAATAATAATAAAAATATAATAATAATAATACAACACTTTTTGCAGTTGGGAAACATCCACTTGCACCAAAGCCCAGCTAAAGTAGGGCCAACGTGCTCCCTTATGGACCTCATCCCAACTTGCATCCACACGCACACCCCACCACTCTCCCTCAATCATCAGACCATGTTCGTTATCCACATCTATAAATTCAAATATTCCTTCAAATTTTCTTCCTCACTGGTCTAAAAGTTTAAACAGTCAAATAACTATTGATCAGAGGGACTTTTTTCTCATATTGGCCAAATTATCATGTATGACTGTACGACCTCATAGGCCCTTCTGCACTCCAGAGAAGTGTTTAAAATTCTCCTTGAAGAATTTATTACAAAACTTATTATCTCGTGTGACATATAGAGAAGCAAGCCACATAGACTTGAAATACATGTGTTGTGTATTATCAGTCCGATTATAAAAACAAGACCGAGTTTCTTAAAAAAACCGAGCTCCGTAAAAAACCCAGCCCTGGTTCTTTAGAATTGGCTGGTGTATTAGTGTAGAGCACATAGGGTGAGCTCTCTGAGGTTTTTAAACATTTTAACTTCCATCTAATCTTCTTTGATGCTTTCTCCTCTCTTTTCTTTGTAATATCTTACGGTCAGAACTACTGTTATATTGTTACTACAACGCATATATACTTACATGCATAACTGGGGCATAGAATTCTTGCATGTTTTAGTATCATGTTTAAGTGTATCATTTAAGAGCTCTTGTTAGAGAGATGGCAAGTGTACCTTTGCAGAGAAAAAAAAAAAAAAATCTCGTCTTCAATAGCTGCTAACCAAAATTCACATGAAAAGGCAAATTTACCATGAGCAAAAATAAATGAATAAATAAATTGGAAACAAAAGAAAAATAGGTTTATCATGAAAATTTTAAATAATGTAATAACGAGAGTTCTATTCTGACACTATACATCGAGCACGTCATAGTACTATATAGGCTATGTGGCGTGCCATGGGCTATATGGATGTAGCGCCATAACGTGTGGTGTTATATCAAAATTACAAATAACGATGTGGATGTTTGGTACAAATTGGATAGAACTGAAAATTTTAAATATTGACCTTCTTCTTTGTCTAAACTTCTTCCTCCATTATACCACACCATGTTTAATAGATATAATAGAATATTGATGAGTTCTAAACATCCTATGGAAGAAGAAAAAAGGGTTAAAATTACATTAATCATAGTACGTGTTATACGTGCTAAGCTGATCGGGCACATAATGAGACGCATGGAAGGAAAGACGGAATAAAATTTCATTGGATAAAAAGAAGAGTTTAATTATACAGGCTCGTCGTGTCTAATAAAGCATCCCAAACGTTCACCAGTAATCAAGGTTCGAATCCCCGGGCTCCGGCTTCGGCTTCTGGTTCAAGTCAACCTTCTCTTGAAACCAAGAAGGCTGCAAAGACGGATTTTCTCGGTCCCTCGACTGTTTTTCAATACTCGAATTATTACATTGAAGTGCATCAACTCTGGCGCCGACCTCCGCCGCCATCTGCCGTATGGCTGCCGCCGACAGGTCCTTGAGTCCGTCGGGCGAGATTTCGTCCGGAAAATTCAGCTTAGCAGATGGGCCCCTCAGATAGTAGACGGCGGTGTCGTAGGCTCTGGCCGCCGCCACGGAGGTGGAATAGGATCCCAACCAAATTCTTGATCTTTTATTGGGTTCTCTAATCTCCGCCACCCACTTGCCCCATTTCCTCATCCGGATTCCTTTATATGGCTTCTCGTTCTTTCTCTTGTTCCCCGCCGCCGCCGGACAGCTCCTCCCTGCATCACCAGCGCCGCCACCGTTCATGTCTCTCTCTACATACACGAACAGGACAGAATCCCAGAAGGAATACGGACAGAGAGAGGAACAAGAAACCTGAGGGGATTGTGGAGTTTGGCTAGTTGGGTATTAAGGTTGTTGTCATATGTTGTTATCTTAAAAGCAAAATAAACTTACAAAATGCACCGACACAATCTCTCTATATATAAATATATATAATATATATATATATCTCTCTCTCCCTCTCTCTGGAAAAAGAATAGGATTTGCTGATAAATATTTATGACGAGACCTTTGGAAATGGGGGAATAATAAAGGTTGGGCGTTACCTCACATGAGATAAGAGTGGTTGGCCGCCATTGTTTGTGCTAATTTGCAGCTGTAGAGAAACCTTTTTCATTCTCTCTCCACTGTGCGAAAATTGCGATACAGGGGGCTCAGTTTTGTGCAGCTAGTATAGTTTGTGCCCAACTCTTTACAAAAGCGTTTAAATTTTAATCAATTACTATTATGTTCCATCTCTGTCTAACAAAAATAGACTCATACGACCACATCCCGTGAAATGGTCATAATTTCTCTTTTTTATTTGTCTCAAATTATAATTTATTTTTATTAATTAATCTTTAAATTTTCTTATGTGCCCATATTTAATGTACATTTATATCATCAAATAAGAACTAATAAAGTTAAATAACAATTAAATGAAGAGGTATATTAGGAAAAATGTTCATCTATTTCACTTTTTCAAGAATATTAATTAGTCTTTCTTAATCAATGTAAAAATTGATATGTTACCATTTTTACAGGACGGAGGAAATAATTCTTTTTCATCCGCAACCTTCCTCTTAAAAACATAGTTCACTCCCACATAGATATACTTGTAGTAGTATTTTATTTTCATCTATCTGAGAAAGATAGATCACTTTTCATTTATTTAAATTGTAATTAAAATAATATTAGTTTTCAAACAAGTTATTTATCATGCATTGTTATCAACAATATAAAATAACATATTAGAAAAATGATTCTAAAATTTACCTTTCTAATAATATTAATTGTGTTTTTGTTAATCCTTGTGAAAATCACTGTTAAGTGTATTTTTGTAGGACGTAGTGAATAGTAAAGTAAAATTTAAAGCTCAATCTCATCTTAGACCAAACATTTTAATTAAGTCCAATTTCTTAAATTATTATAGATTTTCAATAATTATTTATACTTATATCATTTAATAAGAAGATAAAATGTAATCTTTGTTATTGGTGATTAATAACACTGTTGAATTGGTAGTTGTAAAATAGGTTGGGAAACATGATTGCAAATTGAAAAATCCCTTCGCTATCTTTATGTAGATTGATTGATGGGCTCGAGAGAAGAAAACAAGAAAATGAAAAGATATTTGTGTGTTGGGGGCATAATAATATTTGGGAATTATAAATTGAGAAAAAGTAGTTGTCATTTGGTAATATATGGTGAGGAGAGAGAAATGAGAATCGAATAGTAATTTTTTGGATTATTATTATTGTATAAATTAATAATTATTTATAGGGCGGGAAAATTGGGAGTGGGTAGGTCGGTGGTCGGTGGATGATGGATGAGATACCACTGATTTTGACTTTCCGTCCTATCCATTTTCCATTTTCCTTTTACTTTCTTTTATTTATCATAACAAATTGACTATTGTACCCCTCACCGTCTTTTCTATGTTTTTTTTTATTTTTTTCCAGATTATTCTTAGACACGACCCAACAAGTGTAATGAAAGTAAAGTTGTTTGTCTTTGTAAAGAACTGGACGTTTTAGTTAGTCAAGTTGGGTTTCTAGCAAATCTGACTGAATTGTCTTATCTAGACTATTTATTGCGTCAATTTGTCAATTTCTCGTTTTTAATTTAAATCCATTCTACTTCATTTGTGCGCTAAAAGTTGTTTTTTTAATATAAAATCGTTCGCCTCTGATTAAACAATATGCTAATCGATTGATATATGTAGTTATAAAGAAAACATGTAGCAATATGGAACATTTATTTTTCTTTATAGTTTCATTAGTACAATAATAAGCAAATCAAATGACTGGAGATCGTTTTCATTTTCTAAAATAAAGTTAAACAAGTAAAAAATTTAATGGCAGGACAATACTTTTCATATGTTATGTTCATGGCAATTACCACCTTCTGGCCTTCGAAAATGCAACATTGATGCAGCTAGCTTCACTGATTCAAGAAGAACAGGCTTTGGCATTGTGGTGAGGGATGACAAATGTGACTTTCTTGCTTGTCGGTTGGAAGCCATTGATGGTGTATTCTCCTCCAAGGAAGCTGAGGCTATGGGACTACGGATTGCAATCAAATGGCTTCAAGAGTTGGGCATGGACGGAGTGGTTCTTGAACTTGACACCAAAAGTGTTGTGGACTCAGTTAATGGTGGCGGGTTCGACAATTTGGAATTCGGTATTCGGTATGATCATCTAAGACTGTAGGTCCCTTATGACTGAGGCGAACCAGTTCAATGTGAAGTTTACTAAGAGGCAAGCAAATATGGTGGCTCATAAATTAGCCCGTAGGTTTCATAATTTCTACATTCCTTGTATTTTGAATAACGCGCCAAGTTGCTTGGTTGAGGATCTCGCTAGAGATGTTTCCTCTCCGTCTATTGATAATGAGAATTGAGTTTTCCCTTTCACAATAAAAAAAAAAAAAAAACTAAACTTGGTTTTATAGTATGTATGGTCTTTGTATCGGGATCTTTTTCTACCTTTTGGTGGTTATTGAATAACTAGACATTTCCTGTGTTTTGTGTCATTCTTGCACAAGAGACATGCCAATCTTCCCATGTCCTGTGTTTTTTTACAGTAAAAGAAAGTTACAGCTCCCCCCCCG
The DNA here is from genome assembly GCA_963692815.1 of Nyctanthes arbor-tristis. Taxonomy (NCBI): domain Eukaryota; kingdom Viridiplantae; phylum Streptophyta; class Magnoliopsida; order Lamiales; family Oleaceae; genus Nyctanthes; species Nyctanthes arbor-tristis. The sequence goes on along the minus strand of CAVNYN010288644.1, from coordinate 16,299 downwards.
GGGGGAGGGCAAGAAAGTTACCATAAGCAATTTAGTTTAGTTTAACGTGATTATAGAATTTTCTAGTACTTTCAGGAGATATCATTATAACATCTCTCATCTTATCATGTGGGTGTGTAAATATAAACGCCACATGAATGTTAAAACTACTGGAAATCTCTCTTAATTTTTTCAAGTATTTGTTTATTGTACTTTGGTAATAATAAATAAATGTACCTAAAACATGCTAAGAATGACTCTAACAAGTACATCTACTATCAAATTGTGTTTACCAATCGTTTATAAATGGATCGTTTATAAGATGAACTATAAATTGCCGTGTTTCATTTTTTCCTTTGTTGCTTTAAAAAAATAAAAATAAAAATAAAATAAAATAAAATAAAATAATAATAACCGCTTGACTTTTATTTTCTAGGATAGGGGTAAGAGGCTGATCATTGAGCAGGAAAAATAGCATTTCAGTGTCCAAATTTACCCTATGGCCTATGCATGGAAAGTATCTTTTCTGTTTCAAATCATGGGGTTCAATTACTTATGTGCTTCTTTCCTTTCTAAATGGTGTCAGCATAACATATAGGTAACATTTTGATCAAGAGCATGAGAGTGGACACTATTTTTCTTCACATGAAACCAGTATTTGTTTCCTGAAACAAATATTGGTTTTATAGGTGAGTTTCAATGTCATGTGAGAGAGGATGTCTCCATAATTAGAAATACCTTCAGACTCCAGAACATGACTCCATATAGCTATGGGGTTGATCTTTGAAAAGGATAAAGAATATATCTGCATGGCCTCCAATGAATTACGTTATTCATTTTATTTTAGAGAAAAAAATACCTAATAAAATGATGTCAAGTTATAATTTATAAACATATTTATTATTCAGTAGACACTTAAGGAAAAAAAAAGGAAAGAAAGGAAAGAAAACTTCATAAATTATTATGATAATTTAAAATTAAAATTTCTTAATCATTGATGGGGTTTGGTGTAACATAATCTATTTAATCCTATTGGGACGTCTCTCAACTTTTCCCTATTATTACATGTTAAGTTAATGACAAAATAAGAGTGATATTCATTGGCATGAGAGTGGGGGCAATAAACTACAATTTTATTTAAAAATATATATATATAAGAATAAAGATAAGTAAAGTAAATATATTGGTGTTATTGAATATAAGTCTAGATGACAAAACAAAATACGTGACATTAAATGATAAATATAATTAAAGGTATACAAATATGATATACTTGATTTACCTTATTATTTGATGTCACATGAATAGATATTGAACACCAACAGTATTATATAACATTACTTAATAAACAAAAATATTCCATCAAGTCATCAAGATAACAAATAAAACTACTTATTATTATGTACTTTAAAAAGACTGTTTATAGATGGCACATGGTCTTTTACTCTTTTATTTCCCATACAAATATAACAAAGGTACTTATATTTTTTTCTCGTTAATATTTCTATCTTTAATAATAATTTAATAATAATATCAGTTAATCCATATATATATGTAAATAAGAATTATTGATTAGAAAAAAAAATAGATTGAAATAATGTAGCCACGTGAACATGAAATGAACAGTAAAAAGATTAATATATAAAAGCATACCCGTTTAACTTGGAGGAGTCCTTTATTATAGAGACATAGATTAAGTTGGGACAATAATAATGTCACCAAATCTTGGTCATGATTTCATTACATAGTTTGGGAAAAGCAAAAGAAAAAAGTAACCTTAATAATGTTCTACGTTATTTACCAATTTCGCTGATCATTTCACTAAATTATTATAAATAATTCCTTCTCCGCCTGAGCAGCCGATAACTTATTTGCCCAAACTTTACTTTCACTTGTCAAATCACCATGAATAAATAAATAAATTAGCTAATAGTCATTGGTCTACAAAATTGATTCGAATCTACAAAACTCAAGTCACCAACTCATGCACTTTACCAATTCAAGGGACGAATCCAGAAATATATCAAGAATTGAAAACAATATAGTATAACAAAAATTTTAACACGAAATATAAGATTACCTATTCAAATCCTACTTGATAAAATCTTAAGGAAAAAACTTGATTCCAAATCTATTATTTCAAGAACACCCCTAGCTAACATACAACTCACTTTTCATTTTAGTATGAAGTATCGACTTGAAATGAAAAAAAATTGTCATCCTTTCTCAACTATGCAATTTTAATATAAAGACAGTGTATGTAATATCTTCCCCTTTCCTAATTTGTGTATAGGCTCACAGATCCACATTTGGAGTCATGTCTATGTAAATAAATTAGTGGTGAAGAAAGCGTCACAAATATTGACTGTTGTCAGATCAAAATTGTAGTTAAACCTGCTTAGAGAACTTCTAGTAGGGGAGGGAGGGTAGGAGGGTGAAAAGGGGAATAAAAAGGGCAAAATTTTAGCTCCTTATTTGGGTTTTTCCCACCTCAATATTAATTGGTTTTTTTCCTCTCACTATTATGGTGTTTGATTCTCTTTATTCAAATATATTATAATCTCATCTATCACTGATTTGACAACTGCTCATTTATAACTACAAATTTCAAATTTTTATTAAATCTACGCCACTCATTTCACTTCATTATAATTTCTCATTATAATTTAATTTAAATAAATAGATTCAAACAGCTACAAAAATTTGAGTTTTTTCCATAACTAGAAGTGCTCTTAAAGCCTTTCCAAAAAAAAAAAGGAAGGAAAGAGAAAAAAAATGCACTTAAACAAATGACATTTAAATAAACATAAAGAGTGTAAATTATGTGCATTTTATATGTACAAAGATCATTTCACTTCTTTCGGGCGTCTTAGGATGCCATTTGACTTGTAACACCTCCAATTGGGACTCAAAGTCAAAAATCATCAATGATATCTCTTCATAATATATTATATCCTACGGGACAAATCATTTGAGCCTAATCCACCAACAACACTTGTGGAAAATTAATTCAAGCGTCAATCCCTTGACTTTAAACGGTTTTCTTTTTTTCTTTACGCATGAATTTATTTAAAGACAACGATATCTTTCTAACCATACAATGAAATTATCTAATCATTACCTCATGTTCGGCAAGATTAAGGTCGTGTTAGTTACTTATTTCTATTTTAAAATAAAAAAGAAAATAGTTGATAGATTTTGGAATAAAGATAACTCATACAATAATGTCCCATGATTAGCTCAATAATCTCCCACTATGCGTACATATAACGAGATAATCCCGTTATACATCTGATGGGAGATCATCACTGCATTGTCCTCCCGCCCCATTTCTCCATTTAGAAAACTATTTTTCACACCTCTATATTACTTTTTTATCCCCCTTTAAAAAAGTAGGGGAAAAAAATTTTGATCACATACTTAAAAAAATCACTTTTCATAAAATCAATTATTTAAAAATCAAAACCGCAAAGTAACCTTTTCAAGAGTAGCCGAGCATGCTATTTGGATACTAAAAAATAGAGAAAAGTCAAAAAGTCGGTAAATAAAACAATGGCAAAAGTAATAAATAAATTCAATTATGTGAAGTGTATGCCCTCAAATTGGCAGACAAGTATCATTATTGATGTTAATTTATCGCAATTGTTATTTTGTTCATTCATATTCATAATAATAAATAAAGCACCACATACTGGTTCCAAAGAAGAAAATCCATGTCACATAGACTATAGCACAGAAAAGAGTGGACGTGTGCTATTTGTAAAATGTCATTCCCAAAATGTTTTACAAAGCAGGATAATTTCACCATTTTACCCCTAAACAATTACTACCCCAATCACACAATACACCGGGGTAAGGTGGAAAAGTTACCCTGCTTTTAAAACATTTTATGAAGGGTTTTTCATAAATAGAATTTTCCAAAGTGAATCATCAAAATTTTGGTCACGAGTCAGGTGGAAACAACATACGTTCAGCCTGGGCTTAGAAAGAGTAAATTGCAGCATAATACTATTCTTTATTAAAGTCCGTTTCAACAAAAGCTAGACAATGGAACCGCAGAAGTTAACATTGAAACACAGAAGATGAACGATGGAAATAAAATCTGCTTTTATATATATTAAGGTCATACTGTGTACATATTGGCACACATGTCTGATACTGATACCGGGGGGGGGGGTGATTAAATACCAGCTACTACAAACATTTAAGCTGAGAAGACATGGAAGTTCAATGGTTCCTTGACGTGGCAGACAAAGAATAGCCCGTCTTCTCAGTCTGCTTAATGGTTTTCTCCATTACCTTGACTTCTTACTGCGCATACCCATCCGCGACTTTGCATACCTGATTTTTCTTTAAGCAAAACTATTCGCTTATAAAAAACCATCTCAACTCCGAAAAGTAGTAAAAAGTGATGCAGGAAACAAGAGAAATGGTCTTTTAAAAGGATACTCCAGCCGCATGCCCTCACCAGAGGGTGAGGAGAAGAGAACTGTGCCCTGTAAATGATTTAGTGCTTCAGTTGAACTAGCAGTATCCTGCAGATGTCAAAACCTGCATCAGATTATAGAAAACAGACTGCAAGAACATGGAATGTGCAATGGGATGCACCTTCCATAAATAATATAAAAATCATATGTGAAATTTTGGAGTGTCTTGATTCTCATTTTGATATTTCTGCTATAATTTCACCTAATAGGCTAATACTGATTTGTCATTCAATTCATTTGACAACTAATCAATTACAACAACAAATGCCAAAATTATGAACAGAAATACAACTCATGTTGAAGAATGCTGAGTTAGATCTAATTAAAATCCAGTTAAAAGTAAAAAACTTTGCTTGATATATTCATCAAAAGCCCCAGCGTAGCAATAAGCCAAGCCCAAACACGCCCAGATTCGGAACACTATGAACCTTGTAAATTGCATTTTGTATTTTTACACATTAGTTAATTAGTATAAGCAATGTATGAAATGTTACAGTCCTGGCATTGACTGCTAAATAAGCATTAACTTGATCTTCAAACCACAAGTCAACTATATGAACATAATGTACTGAAAGAATCAGTACTAGGAGTCCACTTTACATGGGAATGCACTGAAAAGATCAGCACCCGTTTCAAGAAACAATTTACAGAAATTTATGATCACTATTAGCTCATAAGTCGTAACCGTAAGAGCCATAACGTACCTGAAAGTCAACAAAGGCAACAGGAGCTCCATAAGTGCTTTGCATCTTCAATTTTATAAATCCATGACACCTGAGAACCAAAGCAAGAAAATTTATCATAAAATTCTAAGTTCTTGAATCTTCAAAAATATACAGAGAAGAGAGTTCCAGGAACCTTGAAAATACTTGGATCAGCTCTTGTTCTGAGCAGGTCGGACCCAGATTAGCCACAAAGAGAGTGGGACATGGAGGATTATTCTGTGAAATACAAGGGTTCCTAAGTCTTCTAACGATAGCTTATACAAGTAAAATTGACACACGTATGCAAATTCTTATCAAGTACGTCCGGTAATTGGACCAAAAAGTTTTCTTAAAAAATAAAAATAAAACAGATGATAGACCCAGCACGTTAAATTGATAAAAATAAAACTAAAAAAGGAAACGGGAGTTAGTTCTTTTCAATTGTCTGAAAAAATCCCTCCCCCAAGTTCATCCACACCACAATTTCCATGCTGCTTCCACTTTCACTACAACAAAGACCACCAACCCACATATTCTCTCTTACAAACCATCAATGCAATAAAAATGATCAACATCTTCCCTCCATTCGACTTCCCATGAAGATGACCAAGAACTTCGAAAGTATATATTGTAAAAGCTTGAGGTTCCACCTTAAAAGGTTAACCCATTAAGAGGAGTAGCTCAAGCACTTTATATATTAGTTATATATTTTATAATTTTTCAATGTCGGATTTATCCCTTGACATGCCCCCTCAAGATAGTGGCTCATTGGAGCACACCAATCTTGAAATCCGTGTGCTCATTTTAGACTTAATAGGATCGAATTAATCGTTTGAGCGTAACCGTAACGGGCTCTGATACCATGTATAGGCTTGGGGTTCCACCTTAAAATGTTAACCCATTAAGGGAAGTAGCCCAAGTACTTTATATTGTTATATATTTTATAATTTTTCAATGTGGGATTTATCCCTCGACATATATTGCATATAAATAACATTAAAGTTGAAGAGACAAGGTAACATTTTGAAAGGTAAAAAGTAAGGCGAATAAACTGAAAAAGACATGCAAACATGTTGAAAACAGTACCGATTTTGTAGTAGCATCATTCAGTGTGCCAGCACCACTACTTCCATAACTGCAGAATAAGAAAAGGGAATAAAGTTAAAAGAGGAGCCTAATTATTATCATTAAACTAGACTAGTAAATAATCTAACTTCAGGGAATAGGGCATGTCATAAGTGCTTCAGCTTTGCACTCAACCTTTCAGCTAGAAGTAATCTTCCAAATTAAATTCGTCATGCACGTTTAAGTAATCATTGCCAAATAATAGAAATGTGCTTAAGAGTGCAGATGACCTTTGTGTGGATGAATAACCAATCGTGTTGAAAGCAGAATTAACCATTCCGGGCACGTGAGAGCTGCCAACACCTGCTAGTGCCCAAGCGTGCAAAACATGTGCAATGTGAGCACTTAGAATAATGTGTCCTCTGCGTGACTAACTAGCTAGTTCCTCGTAAGACATCAGAAAAACACCATATGACCAGTGACATAAAGTTATGCAGGTTGAAAGATCTAGTTTAGAAGCATGAAGTTAATAAAGTATAAACAATGAACCAAAACATATAGTCATTATCCGTATCGAATAACTCCTTAGCAAAGAAAAAACCTTACCAGGATTACTACCCCGAGAGAAAGCAGCAGATCCTTTTTGTTTCTTTTCTGATCCAGGTCTATCATCATCTGAGTTTTGAGAATCAAATTTTATTTAATCACAATTAGGCAGCCAAAATTTGAGCAACAAAAAAGGCACCAACAGGAAATTCAAATATACCTGCTCTCAAGCGCTTTGTTCTTGAATTAGATTTTGCAAGATCAATATATAAGGTAGAGCCCTTTTCAAGATCAAATACCATCCCCTGGAAAGAGTATTGCAAATCAAAAGCAACGATAAAGAAGTATAATCTATGTTTAGGTTATATTAGCTCCCATTTCCCAGTGTCTTTCCCATTTTCTTTTTTCTCACTGGGATGTTAAATGTTCTTCCATCATAATCACTTGATTTTTCTATATGTTTATGCATGTTGTTCCGGCAAACATACAACCACACATGTATAGGCATCTGGATATAGATAAATGCATCCTTAAACAACTAAAAAAAGAAGTCATGTTAAATCAAGTAAAGTTGCTAATGTTATCAAAACAGCAATAAGTGGAGTTTCCTTACATTCAAAGAATGTAACGCAATGATTGCTGATTGCTGATCCACAAAAGTTGCAAAAGCAAATGGCTGCATAAACAAAACATCAGTTAAAAGGAGCAGCAGAAGAAGAAGAAGTAAAAAAAGGAAAAGCAGTAGAAGACAAAGGACATTAAAGCATGCGGTCGCCAAGGAGGCAGGAAAAGATGTTAATTATCCTTAAAAAATATTCGTCAAGAAAATATATTCATGGAATCAAAGATTCAAATACACTATGAAGGTAACTAGTCCGCGATACTCCCCCAAACCTGGTTAGCTTAGACGCACTTTCAATAATTTGAAAGGAAGAAACAATCTTCAAACAAAAAAATGAAGCAGAAAGACAGTTCAATTACCAATTCTTGGTTCCACCTAGTCTTTTGCACAGAATGAGTTCACCGGGCAAGTGATACTTCCCTTCTTGTTATTTTAGGAACTGTACTGTTTTCTCTCTTCAGAAACCACCACTGCTAGAAACAAGCTTAAAGGCTTAAAGATACTTTTTGGCACTCATTATAAATTTATAAATTAAGCTTGTCAGATATCATTTAGGCCTTATAAAAGATGGGAATATGATTAGTTTGACTAATTTCTATCTTGAAACAGAAACGGTTTGTTAACCATGGGTTTCACATCATTTATCCACCAATCATTTCTATTTATTTATTATTTATAAATCAGTAGAATTCGGATGAGTGCCAAAAAAGCTTTCAAGTGCTCCTCCAGTAGATTATCACCGTATCTTCGAGCAATGAAATTCACCCTAGCTCATTTCAACTCATTCCACTAAATGTTTTCAAATGTACCCGTTCCATTTCAATAAATTATCAATGCCATAAACCACCTACTCATTCCACTATTAGAGCAAGATTAATGTTGGGGGAAAAAGCCAAGGGGAAAAAACCAGAGGGAAAAAAACCTATTTCCAAATAATGTGTAGGGGGAAAAAGTGTTGGGGGGATATGAATTAGACACGTGGCGGTATTTTATTGGATTAGAAGGGGAGTGGGAGTGGGTGAAAAATAATACTTTATTGGATTGAGGGAGAATGGGAGATGCGGAAAAAACCTAAAGGAGGGGCCAAATATAACTTTTTCCCCCTCCACTTTCATACATAATTTGATTTTGTTTTGTAGGGGGAACCCAAATTTGGGTCCCCCACATTAATCATGCTCTAATTAACCAAAAAAAGTAGTTACCATATGCATATGTCATAGTGCCAGTTATTAGATCAAATGGCCTTAACAATTCAACAATAATAATATATCCAGTAAAGCCATTTCCGAACGTAAAAAGCATCGATACGAAGCAAATTGACACGTATAGATGCGAAACAGTGTATCAATATACACAATCATGTTAATACCTGGTTATTAGATGAGGTCGGGGGCCTGAGATGCGAGAGATCGGAATACCCAGGGAATTCGCGGAAGAGATTGTAAATTTCCCGAGGCTTAACGTCTTCGGGAAGTCCTGCAACGAAGAGGGTGCGCAGCTGGTCTTGCGAGGACAGAGCGTAGACCGGGGGAGCAAAGGCCACCAATTGGGGTTGGTACTGCTGCTGGGGGTGCAGAGGTTGGTTTACCACAGTCGTAGGAGGTGTATGCGCTGCCCCCGGCGGTGGTGGAGGTGGAGGAGGTGGGTAATATGGGTGGTGAATCGGGGGCGCGTAGTAAGCTGTCAAATCATCCATTGATACAGCTCCCAGTGTGCCCTAGCCTAGCCCCTGGCTCTGGAACACCAGTCCTCGTACTGTAACTGTAAACCGTAGTGTGAAGTGCTTTCTCGACTTTTGGGCTTTTGGGCCGCACTTTATACCCGTGCTTTCGAGTTAAATCAAGAATTTACGCAAACAGCACGATTCGGAAAGCTGCAGTCAACCGGGCGGCTAGCCGGACTTTCACCGGTATAAACCGACCCGGTTTTCTGTCATGCCTGTGGTTTATCTTGTCGAATAGTGAAGGATAGCTTCAATTTTCACAAAACTACGCAAATAGCACCGATTGCCACTTCTATTACCATTTATAGCTTTAATAAAAAACGAACCGGTATTCTGAAAAGTTTCCAATGTCTCGGATCAACTAATTGACCGGCTCAAACTTTATTTGACACCGTCTATGTTTCAATTGATATATTTTCTTTATTTGACAATTGACAAGGACTTATCAAGTTCGAGGCATATGATCTAACACTAAAAAATCTACCACCGTTATGGCACAAAATTGATAGTATTATATTATTTTAGTCAATGATTTGATTTATAGAGGTGATTATTTACTCACATTAAGCTGATATTACGTCACCACCATGCGTATGGTGTTAGGTCATTTCTATACCATTTTATCAAGTTGAAAAATGTTATTATTCATTTCAATTTGCAAGAAAAAAAAAGATTGGGGGCACTGCAAACCAGGAGATCTGTCCAATTCAAATCAACCTCTTTGGAAAGAAATGACAGGCAATATTGAATCCCAAGGCCAAGATTTCTAACAAAGGCACAGAAATTAACAATCTTCTGGAGGGCCAACTTGACCGGATCAACTTAAATAGTCTGGTTTGGTACATTGTAGGGTACCCAGAAGAGGGCCTATATCGATAATCAAATGACATATACAAGCATAATATTTGATTGAAATAGAACTGTTTTCAGTTGCAGGAGTATAACAGCTAGGCACGGTCACAGACTAAAATGGCTTTATAATCAGACAAGAGTAGGGTACGTCCTGGCCTGTTGATGAACTCGTTTCTTGTACTCTACAGAATCCTGCACACAATACCCGTGAATCGGTATGTGAATAACAAGCTCAGTTCAACCTCAGTATGTGAATCCTCAGTTCTGAAGGCAGCTTCTTGGCTTTGAATTCTCATGGATAAAAATCACCACAAGATCAATTCCAGAATAAGAGGTAGATAACTACACATCACCCTCTATTTTTGCAATTCATTATTCTCTCACGCCCTTTTCGTATCAGTTACATTTTCTCGTTCTAGTTGTAGTGGTGTATATGTGTTGGGGGGATGACAGGTTGGCCCGAGGAAATTTGGAATTGGAGTGATATCATGTCAAAGGGAACATAGTTAGCAAAAATCATTTAAGAACGCTGTGTGAGAACAAACAGTCAAAACACTTATGGAAGAAGTTGGAGAATATGATTTAACATTTGATCACAAAGGCACACCTCATTTTATTCCTCCACTTTTTATTAACAAAATTTCAATTACTTTAATATTGCTCTAAGCTTTCACCACCCTTTTCTCCTTGCCCATGGGGTATAAAGAAGAATAACATGCATTGAACTATAAAGTCAGGGAAGAATGAGTTATTCCTCATTCAGTCAGTTGTTTTCAAAGTAGCATGAATACTGTTCTGTACTTATATCTATATAACATTTAAACATGATTCTAAAGCTCCCAATAGCATAACTATATTCCTAATCAGAAGAGGAAAAGAAAACACTTGGCAGTTTCAGAAGAACTCAAATACCTGGATGAACATATGGTATCCTTCAGTTTGTGCTGGATCGTTAGGGTTCGGCTGATCCAACAAATCCTGGATGCCAACCAAAATTTGTTTCACAGTAATGGCGGGTCTCCACCCCTATAGAAAACAAAGACAATTAACCCTAAAGGTGAGCAGAAGACAAAATCAGCAGTAACAGCATTTTTTTTCTTGCTTAGAAGTTACTATTCTGGAAAGTTCCGAGAAGTAATTTATTAACATGTAAACCAAGGAATATCTACATCTCACTTTTAAGATGTCCATTATTGGTTACCGTGCAAAAGGCAGAGCAGGATGCACTTACACTGTCTTCATTGAGTATTGAAAGGCAAACTGTTCCAGATGGATAGACATTAGGATGGAAGAATCCTTGGGGAAATTTACACTTGGGTGGCTTGCTCGGGTAGTCCTCGGTGAAGTGCATGGTAAGTGGGTAATAACCACCCTCCCAATCAGTCTGCAACAAGTGCAGGTTATAAACATATCTGTTATCACGCACAACTGAACATAGTTTCTGATATTCTGAATCAGGAGAACCTCATGCTAACAAATAAGAATCAAAGAAAGGGATGCCATAATGTATTAATTCTAAGCAAATTCCCTGACATGATCCGGTCTGTTACACGAACAAATGTATGGAAGCTGAGGAAGAGCATATATCTAAGAAATTGAACAAATTTCTGAAGTAGAAAACGCTTGGACATCACAAAATACTAGTTCCTGCACAATGTCTTTCAATGTAAATGAAAAATTTACCTATGTTTTACTTATGTTTACACATAGCAGGCCAAGCTCTTATGGAGGAAGAGGAGGCCTCAATTAGATTGATTACCAATGCAAGACTTACAACACATTTGGCACGCTATATAAAATAAAAGGTTTTGCACATTGCTAGCATGTGGTTGGTTGGTGGGTCATGGTAATCAATTACTTTTTGTACGGATAAGTAAAATCACCAATTATACAAAAAGAAAAGAGAATGCCTTCACTAAAAGTCAAATTCATCATGCCCAGTTAAAACCTTATATCAGAAGTAAGGAAAACTATCATTTCCTGGTTTCTCAAAAATCAAGTGACTGATACTTGTAAGACCATCACAACACAGTACAGGTTTTGTACTTCTCACCTGCCTAATGAAAGAATGCTGTGACTAAACTTTAATTTCTGCAATCCAATTCCTTTTACAAATCAATTCCACCCAATAATAACATGGATATCATGAGTCACAAATACACAACTCAGAGGCTATTATGCTACTTGGCAATTTGTGAACCAAAACATAGGGGTTCCAGTTGCATTGCCAATGCGGTCACGATGGTAGTCTCTCCACAATGATGATGATGATAACATACAGAGAGAAACACACCAAATAAGGCTTAGCAGAAAGAAAGAAAGAAAGTCAACCTGAAAATTTCAGACTCGACCAATTTATATTTTAACCTGGGTATATATTCAAAACAGAGTTTAACAAAGAAACTGCTCAATCAAGAACATCAACAACTAGATAGATGATAAAAAAATTCGAATTCCACAAAGGTGCATTACTACTTAAAAGGTGAACGTCAAGAACTAAGCATGTGAAATCAATTTTCATTGCCAAACTATATAAAAGACAAAGTTCCCGTAATAGTGAAGTCAATATCTAATCTGCGCAACAATACATAGCTCTCCAACGCTAGAACACAAGCCAGCAGGAACAAGATAGAAAATGGACAAAGCATCCAATTATAAACAAAATGCAAATTATCTGAATGAGATGTGCGAAAACATCATAGCATGCTTAACTCCACTCAATAGCATACATTGTATAGCATCTACTATGATAGATACATTAAAGGTTCTCAAGGAAACCCAGATCGCAAAATCTTAGCAATAAATAATTAGTTTCACACAACTAAACACAAAACAGTAATTCTAACTCATAAGGATACAGAAAGTTCTCCGAATATTTGATTGTTGTCCAATTAAACCTAAAATACTCATTGCCCAACCCATAGATAATGTAAACAATGAACTTAAGCAGCAGACGCTGAAACCATTGACCAAATAATTCCTCTTCACCATTACCCTATTCTAAACATGACCCGATCACCCCACAGATTAATTGTTATCACCATAACACTCAGAGAAATAGAAAAAAGTGAAAAGCTCGTTAAAATGGCTATGAATACTTACCCCTGCCTTACCAGGGATTGTACAATGCCAGACCATCAGGTTCACCGTACCGTCAGGCAGCGTCTCTGGCTTCGCCACAAAACCCTGTTTCAAGAGACCCAAAAAGATAAAATTAAAGAGAAAGAACCCAAAATAAAAAGAAAAATTTGAGTCGAGATATGATCCAACTATTGTCAAAAAAAAAAAAAAAAGATATTATCCAACGTGTGGGTGATTCTTGCGCCAGGCTTTCCGTTCCTCAGCAAGTCTTCCACGAGCGATTCCACCAGACATTCTCTCGCAAACTTCCCTCTTCTCAAATCAACAAAAACGGAGAAAATACGAGCAGCCTTTTGAGTATCTGATGGGCTTTTATAGGCCTTGGGAGAGAGAAAATTTTCTCTCTTCGAATTCATCGAAAAATCTGCAGATGTGGAGTGCAAGTGGACGTTACCAAAAGATTATACATCAAAAGCGTTAGAAGCTTTTCCGTCCTGCTAATGCGCTTTATGAGTTAAAAATGTCAATGGGTCAGCGATTTTATTGTACTGAATTCCCGCGTGAAAACTACGCTACTAGTACAAAGGGACCACACTTGAGGAAAACTAGTCGCCTCTGCGGGCTGGGCTTTGATCCGTGATAACGCACGCTATTCGGAACCGTTTTCCGTTCTTGGTGCGGGGTTTCTATTTGATCCTCTTTATCAAAATACATTATAATTTTACTAATTATTAATTTGACTATTGATTTAATAACTACTCATTTATAATCATAAATTTCAAACTTATATTAAATTTACACCACTAATTTCACATTTTTATAATTTCTCTTTACAAATCAACTACTATAAATTGAATTAAACAGACGCTAAACCCACACCCTCAACGTCTAGACATCTTAAGGCCCTACTAAAACATACAACTTTTTTGTCACAATATTTAAATATAAATATAAATCCCTTCTTACGTACGTCTGAATATAATAAGGTGTAAGTAGGGCTAAGCACCTGATCCGGTAAACCGCCAAACTCGATTCAACAGACTCAAAATGGATTGGATTGAGGTTACTGTAGCAACTAAGGCAATCACCGGTGGAAATGTAGAGGAACCCGACCGGGTCGAGTCGGGCTCCAGGTCAATTGGCTAGAACCCACTTGACCCGAGTAAACCCGACCCGAAAACCCGAGTCGGGTTTGACCCTAGTCGAGTTCTTGGATTCATTCGATTTATTTAATTACTATTATTTTTCTCTCCTAAGGCCAAAATCGTGTGTTGATTCTTTGGCTACTTTTATTTTCCAAATCCAATTGACAATTTTAACTTCAACATTAATCTTTCACACACCTCACTCTCTCTCACCCTCACTCTCTAACTTTCAATTTCAGACTCACACACACAAAGACTCTATCCATTTATCATGAACCCTAGAATCCTCCAAAGGCCCAAATTCAATTCTACATTTTCTACTCCAATGTTGGTCATCCGCCACCGCAGCCACCTCCATCTGAAGACCGATCCGACGTAGCAGCCGCTACCCATCCGCGCTGGTGCGACCCTAATGCCCCCGCCGTGCTACTAGTGCCACCTTGCTATCGTTGCCGGAGTCCGCCAGATTTACTTTTCTTTCTTGTCAATTATATTTGTGGGGAACCTTTGTATAGAAACTAGGAATAGGATAAAAACTAGGGTTTTTATTTGGTTCTGATTGATTTTGTAGAATATAGAGTAAATGAATTTGGGCTTTTAACTATTTTAGGTCTCCCAAATTTTGATTAGGTTTTAAAATTGAGGAAATTAGATATTCTAATACTTTTTTAGTGCTCCATCTAAATTTACACATTTTTTTGAAATTAATTATAAATATACCCCTGTCTACTGCAAATCTACCACCTCTTTTTATATTTTTTATTATTTTATTAGTAATTTATATTGGTGGTGGCAGTGGGCAATAGATTCGTGTTTCTTTTTTTTTCTTTTTATTTTATCCAAGAATATCTCCATTGTTAGGATTTGCTACTGTCATTTTTTTCCAATATGTTACCATGTGTTTGTCATTTGGTTACTATGGTCACGGTGTTCTCCGTTCACCCGAAACCGTGAATTTGTTAATATTTTTCAAGTTTTTGTTACCATGGATTTCTTATTTTTAGTGATTTTTTGCTTTTGTTACCATGTTCTTTTTTTTGTTTCAACCCTTGTTGCCATGGTTTTCTTACTTTTCGTTGATTTTTTCTTTTGTTACCGTGATCTTTTTTTGTTACTACATTTTTTGATTTCTTTGGTAATTTTTTTCTCTGATTTTTTCAATTTTCTACTATATATGCCTCGGCGAAGGATTGTTACCATGTATCAAAACGTCAATGATAGTGGATGTTACCATTTTTTCACATGATTTTTTTCTGTTATATAATGGAAGAATAAATAATTGAATGCTGTTACATTGGTCCTGCTTTAACATCAGGTAGAGCACTTATGACATGGATATTTTGAATTGCGAAGTGAAATGATAAAGCAACTTTTTGGTTAAGGAAATGAATAAAACTTGCAAAATTTTCTCGGGTACACACATTGTCAACTTGAATTGAAGTTATCTCTCAAGATACTGCCTATCAATAGAAAACCATATCATTCTGCCTATCAATAGAAGACCATGTTCATTTAAGCTCAAATGTGAACTTAAAAAATGAACAATTATATATGTTCATGAGGGAATAGAACCAGCCTGTGGGATAATGAACTTTTCGGTAAATAAGAAGACAGCAGACAAAAGTACAATATATGTAATGGTAACATTGTTACTCCAATGGAAAAAAAAAAAAAAAAGCTTTGTTAATACCATCTTTTTCCCCAATTTTACTAACATGATTTTTTGCGATTTTTCCATTCTTTTGTTAACTAAGTGGTGGCCGTGAATATTGGTGGCGGTGAAACTTTCAGCAACATCAATGGAGACTTGTGGGTCCTTTCAAAAAAAAAAATGCAGACTTGGGGGCATTGCTAATAATAATAATAATAATAATAATAATAATAATTATTATTATTATTATTATTATTGAATTTAATAAAAATTAGTTTAGGGGTAGTTTTACTTCGAAAAGGGGTATTTTAACAATTAGTTTTTATAACTAAGGTATTATTCAAAACCATATCAATAAAAGTGATTTTTATCAAAAAAACCATAGTTTTTGCAATTTCGGGCCTGATGTACCAGCCCAACCCTAGAACCGAGTCAACCCGACTC
>CAVNYN010288643.1:0-11452 GCA_963692815.1 Nyctanthes arbor-tristis | reverse complement strand
CTCTTGGAGCTCATTTCAAATTGACCAGGAAATCCAGTCCTTCGACTGATGAGGAGAAGAAGAAAATGGAGGCTATTCCATATTCTTCAGCTGTTGGTAGTTTGATGTATGCTATGATTTGTACTCGTCCTGATATTGCACACACTGTTGGTGTGGTAAGCAGATTTCTGTCTAATCCGGGCAAGGAGCATTGGGAAGCAGTAAAATGGATTATGCGGTATCTCAGAGGAACTTCTGATTTGTGTTTGGGTTTTGGGCGAGCTCAGCCAACTTTGACAGGGTATACAGATACAGATATAGCAGGTGATTTGATAACAGGAAATCTACATCTAGGTACTTGTTTACTTTTGCAGGGGAGCTGTTTCTTGGCAGTCTAAGTTGCAAAAATGCGTAACTTTTTCTACAACAGAGGCTGAGTATGTTGCTATCACTGAAGCAAGAAAAGAGGTGATATGGTTGAAAAAGTTTCTTGAGGAACTCAAGTTGAAGCAAAGTGTGTACGTTATTTATTGTGACAGTCATAGTGCTCTTGAGTTGAGTAAGAACTCTATATATCATTCTCGCACCAAACATATTGATGTCAGATATTATTGGATTCGTGAAGCAGTTAATGAGAAGCTTCTACAGTTATAAAAGATTCATACTGACGAGAATATTGTTGACATGTTGACAAAGGTGGTTACCAAGCAGAAGCTTGAGTTTTGTGCCGGCCACGCCTGTGTGCATTCGAAGTGATACACTTGAAGTGTGGGATACCTCTCTCATGGACTGGAGGGGGAGATTGTTGGGCGGGTCCAGCCCATGATGATACCCAACTTAAACACAAGATAAAAGTTAGAGGATGAATTAAGTAATTTGGCTGAATAAAAATTAGAAGCCTTGAGGGACACAAAATCCTAAGTCAAATTAGATTTAGCTTTGTTCACTATATATATGTGTGTGTGTGTGTGTGCGCGCGTTTAGGATGCATGTGTAGAGGCGAAAGAAAAAAAAACACGGAAACAGGAAAAAAAGAGTGGGCGGCAAAAACGAAAAAGCGCAGAAACAAAGTACACGAAAAAGCAGAAGACAAACATAACAAACAGAGAATCTACAACACATTCATGCGCATGCCAAACGAGAAGGAATTGAGAAAGGAAAAGTTAGCCTAGTTTTTGGATTTATCGCTTGGAACGAGTTTTTGACGTTCGGTTTGGTATTCGTCTTCTTCAAGCGGTGGTTTCTCTAAGTTAATTCTTAGAACGGGTTAGGTGATATTTTTCCTCCTCTTGTTATTGATTTTTGAGTTCCATCTATTGTTAGATGAGTTATTTGTGGTGCCAAGAATATTATTCTTGACGGTGTTGCGTGATTGTGGTAGTGTGTTATTACCTCTTGATTTAGGGCGATAATCTTTAGAGGATAAACGTTGTATTCCCATTATTATTTGGTGATAGTGGAATTGTCGGTTTGCCCCGTCGATTTTCCCTTCTCATTGGAGGGTTTTACGACGTTAAATAATTCCTGGTGTTATTTAAATTTCTGCACGTATATTATTATTTGATATATTGATTGCCTATTTTAATCACACGGGTTTAGGGAAATTGATTAAATTCCCAACAGAGCTTTGCAAGGGACAGGCTGATGGAATGCTTCTTTTGGTCACTTGGAATGGTATTTGAACCTCAATTTAGTGAATGCCTAAAGGGCTTAACCAAATTGGCTATCCTAATCACTGTTATAGATGATGTCTACGATGTTTATGGCACCCTCGAAGAGCTTGAACTGTTTACAGATGCTGTTAAGAGGCTGGTTATTTTCTCAACAATGAATTTTTATTGACTTTTTACACTTTAAAAGCACAACAATATAATTATAAAAGAATTTGTTTTGTCCTATTATTTTAGATGGGATATCAATGCTTTACGGCATCTTCTCAACTATATGAAGATATGCTTTATAGCGCTTTACAACACTGTCAATAGCATGACATATGATGTTCTTAAGGAAAAACGACACATAAATTTTATTTTCTTTCCAAACTATTTTATCAAATCCTGGTAGCTTAATGCATTTGTATAAATCATTTTTCTACAGTGGGCAGATATGTGCAAATTGTGGTTGAAGGAAGCGCAATGGAACCATAATAAACATATACCTCCATTTGATGAATATCTTAGTGTTGGATGGGTATCATCGTCAGGACCACTTCTACTTGTTCATGCCTACTTTCTAATGACTCAAAATATTACAAACGAGGCAATAGAATGCTTGAACAGCTACCCCGACCTATTGCGCTATCCATCCACAATTTTTCGCCTTTCCAATGATTTAAGTTCCTCTAAGGTATGTACCTCTCTCCTAATTTATTAAGATTTTGTGTTACTTAAATTTCAATTCCACTTACATAACGAATCCAGTAAATAATGCGTACATCTATTTTTCTACTATACCTGCAGGCTGAGATTGAGAGAGGAGAATCTGCAAATGCAATCTCATGTTATATGAATGATTACGGTGTGCCTGCGAAAGTTGCAAGGAAATACTTGAGGAGTTTGATAGATGAGAATTGGAAGATGATGAATAGAGAATTGGTTACAAATTCCCTTTTCGATAACTCTTTAATTGAAACAGATTTTAATCTTGCTCGAATATCTCAATGTCACTACCAATTAACACGGAAACGCTCATAGTGATCCAACCGAGAAATCAAGAAATAGAGTTTTGTCTGTTATCATTGAGCCCATTCAGTTGTAAAGGCAAAGGAAGATTTAAAAGTTTATGGAAATTGTGAGGAAAACATTACATGATTATTTTTCTATAGAAATGAAACTGAATAATCACCGATTGATTAAGAAGGTTTACTTCTCTATATATGTACAAGAAAGAATATATTAATTATTATTGCTTTTGTTGGTTTGTTTCTTGTACAATTTATTGCCATTATGTTCTTCTCCTATATATCTTTATCTCTATTCTTTGCTATCCGTTTCCACCGTAAAAAATGGTATCTCAGATTGTATGGATATATATTATGACAAACATATATAACGATAATTATTGATAACGAGAAAAGTAATTATTGATAAGAGGATTTTAGTTTATTTACTGATGAGTGATGACTTTATCTACCAAGTGCTTGGTTGGACCATTAGATTTTAATCTGGATTATAATCTGCCACACGCCATCATTTTATTGGTTTCACCTTTTTTAAAAAGTCAAAAAGTAAAAGTCAAGGCGCAATTGTTTACTTTTAACAAAAAGCAATCAATCAAATGATGCAACGTAGCAGATTATAATCCAACTAAATAATCTACTAGTTGGCAATCACTTTGCTAATGTTGTGTATTCTTTCATTATATATCTAAATATATAAATGTCATCATTATATATATTTATATATATATATATGCTAATGTTGTGTATTCTTTCATTATATATCTAAATATATAAATGTCATCATTATATATATATATATATATATAATAGAGCGTCATGCTTTCTCTAGTGTCATACCAAGAAGGGCGATTGGATTTCAGTATCTAATGTTGACTCCGTAAACTATCCAAATAACTAATACTCCGTAGAATTGTGTTCATGATTATGTGCGAGTTATTATGGATTGTGTTCATGATTATGTGCGAGTTATTATGGATATTATCTATATATATTAAATGAGAATTTTCAATTACAATTAGAGGCAGCTGATTGGGCTTGCAACTCAGCCCACACAAGACCTGCCCGATTGTCACTTTTCATAAAAAAATAATTACAAATCTAATATATATGGTGAAGCATTGAACTCATGCCATACATATTAAGAGGTAGCTTTTAAAACATTGTGTCAAGTATTTTTTCTTTTTTGTTAACAATTTTTATTTATATATCATTATTCTCACGTGTTTTCACTAAAAAAATATTATTATTCATCACATATACTTGAATTGACAATCGAATTAGAAATAACCTACCGGTTGAACCAAAAACCCATTAACTCAGTACAATTACCGGGTAAATGACCGAGCCAATATTGAGAATTATGAACTGAGTTCATGTATACGCTACAGCGATTGTATCGCGTACAAGAGATTGCAATTAAATATATAAATTCCTAAATCAAACATATTCGATTTGCTTCTTCAAATAAAATATATATATATATATATTAAAGAAGAGTTTTCAATCCATACTCTTATTTTCCCTCCCCTTCCCTATATCCCTATTGTAACACACACAAAAAAAAAAGGGATAGTTTTCAATTACAATTAAAAGGCCAATTTTACTTTTTGCCGCCCACAATTTTGTTGATGTCACCATGATATTTCAAAATTGATTGGACCAATTTACGCAACTAAGTGGGGGCCTTTCCTTCTAATTTGATTTATTAATAGATTAAATGGTAGTATCCAAATTTGAATAGATTTCTACCAGGAGTTGACGGCTTTCATGCCGCTTTCGACCAGACGCATTGGGATATTTTGAAAGGTCCAGTTTTCTCTATTTGCCTTAAAATTTTGAATCAGGGTTGTAGTATTAAAACTTTTAATTCTACTACTGTTGTACTTATCCCGAAGTCGAAATCCCTCGTTACTTTGCTAGATTACGCCCCATGTCTTTATGTAATATTCTTTATAAGATCGTACCGAAGTGCTTAACATACAGGATAAAGTTAGTGTTAGCCTCTCTGGTCTCAGACGATCATAGGGCTTTCGTTCTGGGAAGGTTAATCACGGATAATGCGATTATAGCTTTTGAAGTTCTCCATTCACTCCAAAAGAAGAATAATAGGCAGAAGGGCTTTTTTGTTTTAAAGTTGGATATGAGCAAAGCTTATGACAGGGTGGAGTGGGGGTAAGTGCGAGCAGTGCTAGAAAGGATGAATGTTCCAGGCCATTTAGTGAACAGAGTTATGGACTGTATAACTACACCGTCCTTTACATTCACTGTTAATGGGGAGTTTCGTGGTCATGTTGAACCAAGCAGGGGCTTGCATCAGGGATGTCCATTGTCGCCGTACTTGGTCATCATGTGTGCTGAGGCTTTCACTTCTCTTATTACTGGTGCAGAAAGGAGGGGAGAATTTTGTGGAGTACGGTGTACCAGAACAGGGCCTTGGATTAGTCACTTGTTATTTGCAGATGACTCGATCCTCTTTGATAGAGCCACGGATGCAGAAGCTAGTGTGGTGATGCAGATTTTAAACACATATGAGAGGGCATTGGGCCAACTGGTGAATATGCAGAAGACGTCCATTACTTTCTCGCCTAATATAAGGGCGGCGGATGTTAGGAAGACCATTGGGGAGCTGCTTGGAGTGGATATTGCTAGCCAACATGATAAATACCTTGGGCTACCAGCAGTTGTGGGCAGAAACAAGAGGAGGGTTTTCAGCGCTATTAAGGAGAAAGTTTGGAAGCGCATCCAGGGATGGAATAGGAGCATGTTTTCCCAAGCAGGGAGGGAAGAATTGATAAAGGCGGTGCTACAAGCTATACCCACCTCTGTGATGAGCCTTTTCAAGTTACCACAAAACCTGTGCATGGAGATTCAGAGCTTGATCTTGAGGTTTTGGTGGGGCGAACATGATAAGAAACGGAAGATGAGATGGGTTCGGTGGAGCACTCTTTGTAGCTCAAAGCAGTTAGGAGGGCTGGTGAATATGTGTTAAAGCAGCTTGGACATTGCATGAGAGTCGATGGCAGCTAGGCTCCTAAAGGACAAATATTTCCCAAGCAGCGGGGTCCTACAGGCTGTGGATAAACAAGGAGAGGTTCTTACCTTTGGAAAAGCTTATTATGGGGGAAAGAGTTGCTAGCGAAGGGAGTGAGGTGGAGGGTAGGGGATGGGAGAGTGATTGATGTTTAGAGGGACCAATGGCTTCCAGCGGACGGAAGTTTCAAACCGATTACAATGCCATTGGCAGGGCTGGATTCGGTGCATGATTTAATTGGTGACGACGGGGATTGGAATTCTGAGCTCATCACTTCGAAGTTTTGGCCAGTCGATCAGCTAAATATCTTTTCGATTCCAATCGCCAGATGAGAGCAGGACCATCTCATTTGGCACTATACAAAGTCCGGGCCTTATACGGTGCGAAGTGGGTACCATCTTGCTATGACGAATGGAGGGGGCAGTGGGGTGTAAAGCAATGGTGGAGTGAGTTGGCTGCAGGAGGCTTGGAGTTTGAAGCTGCCACCACGGGTATGCCACTGTATGGCGATTTGTCCACTGTGCTTTACCAACGAAGGCCAATTTCTTGAAGCGGTCCATGGAGTTTCTCATGCAATGTCCTCAATGTAGGGATAGGGAGACGGATGTGCATGTGTTCATTGGACGTGAGTGGGTGAAACTTTTTTGGAAGCAGTTAGGGCTGTAGGACAAGGTTCGGGCGGGGCTACAGTGTGGTCTGCCACTTGATCCTTGCGGATGGCTCGCTTCTCTTTGGGTATCATGTGATAATGATGCATTGGAGTTTACTTGTGGGGGGTTTGTGGACTATATGGAATAATCGCAATTCGATGAACAATGGAGGGAGCCATACAGGGTAGAATATGCCAGTGATGTGTTGGGGATTCTCATTGGCGAGCATCAAAGGGTCTGGGAGTTCGGAAAGGTGGTGCAGGCGAGGAACGATCAGGGGGTACAAAAGAGAGGGATTAATGCGCAGAGAGAACAGGAAGGGTTTATTCTTTGTGTGGATGCGGCGGTGAGAGCTGATGAGGGGCTGCTGGGGTTGGGAGTGGTGGTGCGCGACAAGAATGGAGTCATTATGGAATTGTTCGCAGCGAAGAGGAGGAGGGGAGAGGATACGGCAGTGGCAGAGGCCTGGGCACTGAAGGAGGGTACTTTGTTTGCAATCCAGAGCAACTTTCGTATCAAAAGGATTGAGACGGATGCCTTAACAGTTGTGGCCCACGCGGAAACGGAGGTTCGTGATGCACCCATTACACCGCTAATCAGAGATATCAGACGACTTATCGTGGCGAGCAAGTGTGGCTGTTGCTGTCATATTTCGAGGAATCAAAATATGATAATCCATTGCGTTGCAGTTTATTCTCTTATTTTGTCTCATACAATGGACTGGTTGTGTCCCCTTTTTTTATTTATGATATAATCCGTCAAGGGACACCTTCATATTATGAACGCAATGCCCTTTTCAAAAAAAAAAAAAAAAAAGGAAAACATTACAAGAATAATAAATTTATTTGGTTGTTGGACCAGTTTTTTATATGTTTATCAATCTATTTATTATATTATTTTTAATTTTTTTATATTTTTATTATAATTAAACAAATCGTCACTAGAGAAATATATTGGGGCACCTTGGTTCATCCCACTCGATGGGCTTACGTATCCCAAAATATCAATGGGTTATCAATCTATCTATCAATGGGTTATCAATTTACCCCGCTCGATGGGTTTTTGGCCATCACTATTTGGGATTTGATAGTATTTCAAAAAAAATATTAAAATTTAATATTCGTGTTCTTTTTTTATTTATTGTATACTAATATTAATTACAATTTGAGGGCATTATTCTCAAGTTTGAAAAGTTAGGGTTAGATTGAACAATAAAATAAAATGCTAGGATTATATTGTGAGCTAGTATAGATAATGGATAATTGTTTTTCTTAACAAATAAATATATATTAAGGTCACATTTGTTTATAATCAGTGGTGTACTTACAAAAATTCTTAGTTAATTGTGGTGTGTTTAAAATATAGTGTAAAAAATAATTTAGTGCATAGAATATAATTACCACATTCCGAATTCAAAAACTAATTTTATTTTTATTTAATTACTAATAATATTAACTTTTATATTTTGGTGATGTCCTACTTATGTTGTTCTTATATAAGAAGGATAGTGTTCAAAAACTCTCGTGAGGTTTTGTTACAAAACGTCTCATGTGGCCAATATAGATAATGTCACATGGGCAGATAGTTTTGTTTGATATTTAAAGAATTTTTACATATTATATTATTTAAAATATCTTTTTCAAATATATGAATATTTATCATTCTTTTTCTTTTAACATAATATAAATATATATTAATCAAATTTAGCACTTATTCAATTCAATTTTGTTGGTCAATTTATTGCGTAAAGATAATAGTTTATTATATTGTTGTGTTTATCCTCTACAATTTCATTAGAAAGTTGATTATTTACAAATACAAATATTTATTTTACAATTTATTAAAAATATATAACATATCGTTTTCTGTACAACTTTATTTGTTTAGCTGTGAATCATAATGTACTAATGAAGCAGTGATCACCTTTAATTGCTTTCCCATATATCAATGTCTTTCTGCGTACTAGCAATCATTTATTGAAAATTCATATTATTTTTACATCTTATATTTGATAGGTGATACTTAACAATTTGTTGGAAGTCGTTATAGTTTGTACTAACAAAAATGGGTCTTGAAGAAAAAAATATAAAACTTATGGACATTTTCTTAAATTAATTGTTTTAAGTAACACTTATTTGACTACTTTAATAATGGTAACATGTTGAGTATTCATGATTAATTTTGCTTTCCAACTCAATCAATATGATGCTCGTATAATAGTTTAGCCAACACAACTTTTAATTTTTAACATGAGTTTTTTTTTTAGTCATCCAACATTCATGCATCGAAGTTGGATTTCACATATATTGGTACTATGTTGTAACTTCCAAATTCTGGCTCATCAGGAAGCCCTGAATAAAATGTGAAGTAAAATATGAATTTGAAAATGGAAGTTCAAGTTCTTGAATAAAATCTCCATTCTTAATTTTCTTTAGTGAATTATATGAAATGTGAGTATGGAAATCTCATTTGCCGTGTGCTCTTAGAAATAATTAAATCGCGAAATAGAGAAACAATTGCATATTGCTTGCATGTTTACGACATCAAACTTGATAAGCATCAATTTGCTATATTTTATGTTTAACACTTTTTTAGAACCCTACCCGTGAACGCGCGAGTGGAAATCTAGCACTTTTAAATCACCTTCATTTTGCACTAGCCTCGTTGATGGTGTACTTTGATCCTTTAATTTTTTTTCTATCACACACACACACGCGCACACACAGATATATATATATATATATATATGAACTACTATCATTTAAGGATAATTAAATTCATACCACATCTTTTAAATTTACAATACATATTAATTGAAATTGTGGTTCTTAATATATAGCCCTTGTTATAATTACATTCCAAATAATTTTATATATCCTCTTTTTATCATCAACTTTTCATATATGTTGGTATTGACTATTCCTTTTAATAAATTTTTATATTAGTTTGCTTTTAAATAAAGAAAAAATTTGGCATATTGACGTTTTAGTTATTTTTTAAATAAAGAAAAAAATTTGACACAAATGTTATTATCACATTTGGTATTACCAAAACTTGTTATCCTATTATGACATTTTTCATAACCGCTGTTAAGTTATTAATTATTATATCATTAGCAAGCAAATAACGTTATATATCCATTGTTTGCTTATCATTTTCCAGAATAATGTTATTGCAGGTGATGTTGTGAAATCATTTTATATATATATATAAAATCGTGCCCTTTTTATTAAAAAAAATAGTGCGCCTTTGGTATTTTTATTAAAAAGTTGGCATGTTGAATAAAATAAATTTGGTATTTTTATTAACCTAACTTTTAATTTGGCATGTTACTTTTAATTTGAGAAGAAAAAAAGTATCTAACTAATTTTTGAAAGTCGGTTCTTATTAATTTCAAATTGAGACCTTCAATTTGAAATCTACATTGTATATTTTTAAAACTAGTTACTATGACATAAAGTTACCCTTTTTTCTATAACATGTATTTTTTTCCCCTATTTTTTTTTTAATTAATGGTTTAGGGGCTAATAAGTAATTAGAGAAAATATGTAAAGGTAAAATATAAGAAATCAATTGTACTAATGTATATTAGTAAAGTGATTATTAATTAATTAATTAATTGTCCTTGGTTGTTGTTATAAAATGAAATAAAATTTTAAACAACCTTCATTTTTACTAGCCTTGTTGACGGTGTATTTTGATCCTTTAATTTTTTCTCTCTCACAAACACACACACACATCTATATATATCCTTGACTAATCTGCATCAGTTGCTACTAAAAACAATATGAGCTGCCATCATTTAATTAAGAATAATTAAATTCATACCACATCTTTTATATTTATAATACATTTTTTTGAAAATCAAGACTCAATTTTCATTAATCAAAGGATCGTTCAGTACATCATGATGTAACAAAGAATAAAGCCAATCCATAGGAGTAAAAGAGATACATGTGTTACTATATGATCTCACCCTGTGAGCCAACTTATGTGCTACAGCATTGGACTCACGTCTAACATGAACAACCTCATAATTATGACCCATGTTCATCAGCTTCCTACAATCTTCGACCATAAGCCCAAATTTAGTCTGATCGATCATCTCCCTTCCCAAAGCATCGGTGACCATCTTTGCATCCATTTCAAAAATGATATTGGAATACCTTTCTTCAGTCATCCATTTCAAAGCTTCTCTAAGCCCATATACCTCTGCTTCTTTCGGCTACATATGAGCTTGAAGAGTTTGCCTGCGGGAGCAAATAAACTGGCTAGTTCCATCTCTAATCACCAAGCCAAAGCCAACCCCTTCTCCACCTCCATAAATTGCGGCGTCAAGGTTACATTTTAGGAACCCATGCTATGGTTTTACCCAATGCGTGTCAACTCTCGGCTGCATCACACTGGCATCCACTCTCTTAGCGTCTTGCCATTCAAGGAGAACTTGCATACCGTTGCTAATAGTCTGGGATGGGTGTTGCTGCTGACTTCTCCAGAGTTTAAGGTTTCTTTGTTTCCATAATGCCCAAACTATGGCACTCACTTTCTCCACCTATTTATAATACATTTTAATTTTAATTGAAATGGTGGTTCTTAACATAAATAGTCATTGTTATAATTACATTCCAAATAATTTTATATATCCTCTTTTAATCATCAGCTTTTCATTTATGTCTGTATTGACGATTCCTTTTAATAAATTATAAATTATATTAGCCTGCTTTTAAATAATTAAAGAAACAATTTGTCATATTTGTCTTTTAGTTATTTTTTTCTCTTTTTTTCTTATATAAAATATGGCAAGAAATTAAATTTTTTACACTGTCTTAACATATATTTTTTTTAAAGAAAATTGTTTTCAAAGATATAAAATTTGCTTACTGGTTAAAGCACCAAAGCCTTTCAGTGCAACTGGTGTCTTTAGCGAAAGTTGCATTGCTAATATAACCACCTTTATTTTAAGTGGGTTAGAATTTACTTTTTGAAGCTAGCTTTATCATAATTATAAATGCAGATGGCATGTGATATAATATATTCTTAAAATTAGCTTCTTCCTTTTTTAAAAAAATATATAATACAAGGGGTATGAGGGAGGGGAGAGAAATTAAGGAC
>CAVNYN010288641.1:0-15132 GCA_963692815.1 Nyctanthes arbor-tristis | reverse complement strand
AAAAAAAAAAAAAAAAAAACAGACTTTCCTGTGGATTCACAGTATCTGCTATACGCGCTGCTCTTGTACAAAATCGTCATGGTTTTAAATGAAAGAATTTGAACTTAAATACCTCCAATCCAACCTGAAGCGGATGTTTATGCCTTTGAATTGTGAATCAGGTCAATCCCATTAAGCTGAAATACTGCCAATCTGGATAGCGTTTACATAATTAAGAACCGTAAATCCAGTACTTTATAAAAGAAAATGAAGTTAAAGCTAGGGATCCAGGATGAATCGGTTACCGTAAATCCTCGATAAATTAATAACCTTGATTAAATAATAAAATGTTGTTTTCAAGGAACAAAAAATTAATAACTCGATTAATTTATAATTAAGAACCTGAAGCGTTTACATAATTAAGAACTGTAAATACAGTACTTTATAAAAGAAAACAAAGCTAAAGCTAGGGATCCAGGATGAATCGGTTACTGGAAAACCTCGATAAATTAATAACCTTGATTAAATAATAATTTTTTTGTTCCTAAATTGACGTTCGATAAATTAATTTATTGAGGTTTTACTGTATAAGGAGCCTCGAATCCTCTTTAGTTGTTTTGATATAAACTAAATGACAGAAAAAGAAAGGGAGAATATAAAGTAGAAGGAATCTGAAAGAAAAATTCAGAAAACCAGAGCGTGCTTCGAAGAAAGGTGATGGACAGGAGATCATATAAATTTCTGAATAGGAGTTGGAAGGTGGAACTGGACCTGAGACAGTGGGTTATCGGAAATGGCTGCTTGGGCAATATGCTCTTCTGGGAGAATTATTATACTGACCCGTGAAATCTTGCTTCAACTTGGACAGCAACTCCTTCATGGTGCAACAATAGCTGATATCTGGGGGCAGGAGCGTATGGATGCGCATCCAGTGTTGCATATTATGTTAAAATCTAATTCAAGTCATTGCCTTGTGTTCGGCAGTGCATTGGTTCTTAACTTCTTAAATTAGTCTAGAAGTTGATATTTAGGGTCCGTTTGGCGTCCAACCTAAAGTTGCCACTTAATGAGTTTTTCACATGGCTTACATCATCTTTCAAATAGGGCCGTGCAAACGGGTTTCGGTCCCGGGTTTTTGAAGGACCAAGACCGGACCAAAAATCTTCGGTTCGGTCCCGGTCCCAAAAATGGCAAGCCCAAACGGTTTCGGTCCCGGTTTGGGCTCGGGTAATGAATTCAGTTTTTTTGGGGCTTTTCCGGGCTTGTGAAAAAAAGTTTCTAAAGAACATAAAAACACATATAAACAAACTTTAGAACAAACAGATAGGCATGTTGTAAGTGCAAAAGATATCCTCAAATGCAATCCTAATAGAGTGATAATGACGTCTAGGACAGATATCAAGACATCACCCTGAACATCATCGAAAAGCAATTTGGATATATTTTGGTGATTATGCGAATTCCCAATATAAAGCCCCACTGGTGTAGCCAGTGTTAAGTTATATCTGTTTGTGTGATTTTCTGTTCTAAAAATCTTGGATCTACAAACTACTCATTTACATTTAAGATCAACAGAGAAATAAAAAAAGGATGCCAAATAGTCAACTGAAAAAAATACTAACCAGGAATGGCCAATTGGTCCAACAAACCCAAGGCCAAGGTACACTCTACAGATTAGAGCTTACAATAAGAACTCTACAAATGGAATGGAATCAAGATAATAATATTAATATTGAAAATCAAAAAAAAATTACCCATATTCACTTGAGCTTGAATTCTCGTTTCCAAATACACGGCCTACAACACCCTGCATAACAATACTTTATATTAATCACAACTGTTTCACATAAAAAATTCAACAGACTATGGAAACAGATACTGAAACAATATTAAATAGATTATCAATATGCATTACATTTCAGTTCATCATTCTCTCTCATGCACCTATATGGCCAAAAATAAATAAACTCAAAAATATTAAAATTTTATGCTCCAGAGCACAGGATCTTTAAAGCGAATGAATTCCTACCCACTTAACTACATATAGATCACATTAACTTCTTTTCTTTTTTTCAAAATGTCGACCCAGTCCAGAAGCACAGATGAAAAAAATATATCAAGTTTAAGGGAAATTATAAAATTCCAAAAAAGAAAAATTACCTGGTATTTAGATGCTAAATCCATCAAATCAGATCACTTGAATTTCTGGAATGTAGAACAAACAAGAAACCACTATATAAATTAGCCAATTAACAAATTAAAAAGAAAAAAATCAAAGCTTTTGATTAAGAAATTCAACAACAATTTGTGAGATTAAGTGCGTACTAAAGAAACAACATGAAATTTTTTGTTAAAAAAATTCGTTATTAACAAAAAAATGAAAAAATATTTTGATGTTACTGTGTTAGAGAGATCACGCACGGAGAGAGAGGGAGATAGAGATTATGGGTCGGGTCAAAATTGGGCGGCTGAAACCGGTGGCTGAAAATGGTCTCAAACCGGTGGCTGAAAATGGGCGGCTGAAACTGGCGGCTGAAAATTGAAGAATGAAAGTGGGTTGACGTCATCTTTGCTGGTTTGAAGCATGAAGTCGGCGGCTGAAAATTGTAAGAATGAAAGTGGGTACTGGGTTTGATAGAGTGAAATGAAATTAGGGCATGAAGCATTGGTCCTGTTGGTCTTGAATCTTGATTTAGAAAGAGCCGGGTTTTCATTACATTTAAAAAAAAAAAAATGTCAACGGTCAACCGGTCTTTGACCGGGTTTTTGGGTTTTCAAAAGAAAACCCGAGACCGGACCGGACTGCACCGGTCCAGGCCCAAAATAACCAAAAAACCGGTCTTTTGGCCTAAAGCCCGGACCAGGACCAGCCCGTTCGGTCCGGTTCCTGGCCGGTTCACCCGGTCCCGGTTTTTTTGCACACCCCTACTTTCAAATAGCTAATTAGATGGCCTTATTAAGTGCTTCCACGTGTCATTAGATTTGACTTATGACGCCAATTGGATGCCAAATGGACCTTTAATTGATCCCTTCTCCCCTCTCCCCACCCCCACAACTGTGACCCCTAATTTGTAATGTACCGCAAAATATATCTGCTGGTCAACTCATTGTGCTTAGATTTCCTGAAATTGGTCTGATACTGAATGTAATGGTCTTAACTTGTAATGTGTGTTCTTACCTAGTCTATTTCTTTCTTAAGTTGTTATTATTATTATTATTATTATTATTATTATTTTTCGTGACTCCTAATGCTTTGCATAGTGGTGACATTGGCTTGAAAGTTGCTTGATGAATACATATCCTCTATCGTTCTCTGAATGAAATATGAAACTGAAGAAACTGTTTGCAGATATATGATGTGGTCAGGTACAGGTTACACCGCATGAAGAAAATGCTAAAGGATGAACTGGAAAGCAAGAACACAGTTCAGGAGTACATATGCCCCAACTGCAGTAAAAGGTATCTGTTTTACTACCACCATGTCTTGTTTTTGAGTTATATTTTTGTTTTATTTCAAATTTATGTGAAATGAAAGTCCAGATACACAGCTCTGGATGCACTGCGGTTGATTTCCCCGCACGACGAATACTTCCACTGTGAGAGTTGTGATGCGGTACTTGTGGCTGAATCTGACAAACTGGCTGCCCAAGAACTGGGAGATGGAGATGATAATGCTAGGAGGCGGAGACATGAAAAGTTAAAAGATATGCTACAAAAGATGGAGGTTTGTCCTCTTTATAGTTCCTAGTTTTTCCTTGATTGCTGTGTCAACCATTTTTCTTAATTTACTAAAAGGGAGATTTGCTCTACCTTATTCATTTGTTGTGTAGATAAAAGTTTTAGTGTGTGTTTATTGCCATCCATTTTTTTCCCTTTTTTTTTTTTTAAGTTTTGGGTTTGGGTTGTGTTTTATTTAAATTATACAAATACAGTAAACAGCATTGAGTGGGAGGCCATGAAGCGACTGAGCAGCATAGCACAATTTTGGATTTTTCTGGTTATGTGCTTTGCCTAGAAATATGTTCATCTTGGGAGTACACCTGAGAAGTGTCCTTCTAAAATTTAAAGAAATTTTATTGATCCGATGATCTTTACATTGTCTAGAAATATTGCACTCTTGGAGTCTTGGCCTTCTTTTGGGCATATTTAGTGAACAATCTGCGGCCTTTGGAAATATTTATCAGGTTCATTTTGGCTGCTTAATGTCAAAGAGCTTAGGAGACAGCACATTTTCTCAATACACTCTACTAACCACAAGCAAAGGGAATGATGACTTCATTGGTCAAGACATCTCGTGTGGACCAAAAGAAGCTACAGAATGACACTGATAAATATTCACAAAACATTTTAAAAGGGAGGATGTATACCAACATTTTATTTGGGTTAGTATTATAGAAATTTTATTTTCTTATACCCTGTGAAGATTACATATGCAAAGGTATGGGGCTGAGATTGTCTAGGGTTTTCCTTCTACCTTATTCAGTCTTAGATTCTTTTTGCTTCTTTCTTGTGCTAGACGAGCCTCTATTGCTGTAGCTTCCTTCTTCAGATATTAATTCAGTTTTAGTTGCTTTTCCAAACCTGGGGAGTTTGAACGGATGTTGGATGAAGACTAACCTACCTGGAAGGTTACTATGTGCAACATGACCCTAAAAACAATATGTTGTTGGTTACTAATTTTCTCTCTTGTAACTAAGCCCCTGCTAGAGATCTATTTCTATATCGGAATAGAAATAGTTTTTTTGAGAATGAGTGGTGGAGATTTGTGTGGTACTAGTACATGTGGGTCCAATGTAATGTGTTTATATGTTTTGTTTGACCAAATTCTATTTGAAATAGGGATAGTTTGCTAACATGAGCTGAAGTGCAACAAAGCCCCTACTGAGGATTTCAATTGTCAGATCAATATTCACATTTCCTCCTTTAGCAATCTGTTTCTATTTTAGGGTGTGTATAAAATTGATTTTGCAAGAACCAATTCTTGTGCCAATTCATTCTCTTCGACACATTTTTTTAAAATCATTGTTATAATTCCCATTACTACTACTTAATCATGCATTCTCCAAAAAAATCACTTTTCAAAAAATCAGTTCTCAAAAGATCAATTTCATACACATCTTTAAAATAGAAATTGGGCAACCGATTACATGCACATAATTTAAAGATATTGGGCAAACCAATTACATGCACATAATTCTTGCACCTTCTTGTACTACAAAATCTATGCAACTCATTTTCATTCTTTCTATTCCTAGTTCAAAGTAGATTTGGAATGTTTAACGGGACATAATTTCTCATAAGTGCAGTATAATATCAAACCAAGTATTACTTGCCTCACAAAATTGGTAGATGCTACTTAAGCTTGAGATATAATATATTATAACATGATATTCTTTGTTTGCTTACTCTTTTGCTTCTAGGTGGGTATTTGATATTTTTTCAAATTTCTTAAGATCTTTTATGGCTGCGCTATACAGATTTCGATTCATATATAGCTTTATTACTTTTTGTGTTATCATAATTTGCAAAAAGTATTGGTAAATTCTAAAGTTGTGTTTCCTTATATGCTAATGCCGTTAATCAAATATTGATTTCGTACGAGCTTTTGTATTAGGCATCGTTTGGTGACCAGTTATATTGGCCATTTGTAACTATAATTATATTTAGAATGTTTTTGTGAAACGGTTTCGTTTCATTGGAACTTTTTCGAAATGTTAATATGATTATGGAGGGGTCAAAACAATTGCCTAACAGTAACTTAGTCATGAGCACATGCGTGTTTCAGAATTAATTTGTCAAATGGAAAGCCAAATGAAGACTATCTTGACGTAAATTCATGAATGTAGCTTTGTCTTCAAAAACCAGTTCACTAGTGTTTGTGGTGAAGATAGATTATTTGTTGCATTTGGATGTCATTTTGATGATAAGCCGAGGATAGTTCAGCTTCTGAGCTAAGCACCAAAAATTTCCATTGCCCGTGTTTTGGTGTCCAATGCATGTTAGACAACACTTTACATGCCACCGACATGTGACAGTGGCAGGTGGCTTGTCCTCTTTGTTCTCCTTTGTTTTTTAACTGTTGGACATAACTCCAACTTGCCACAGCGCCATCTCCCGCACTGGGACTTTTGAAACTAACACCCCCCCTTTTTCTCTTCTTTTCAACCACACACAAAGAAAGGAAACTGTAGGAGAAACTAAGATTGCTGGTCTATGGCCATTGTGCGGGTGTCTGAATTTTCACGGTGTGGGTGGAAGTTCTGCCTGAACTGAGATTCAAATATAATTGCCATGTTTCTTTTTGTTCTCTGAGTAGCTTTAGTGTAGCCAAATCCTAGAAAACCTTCTTGGTTAAAATTTGCAGTTGGTAAAGAATATAATGCCACAGTTTTTTTGTCTACGCAAGATGACTCAGGATCCAAAAGTTATTGTAGAACTGAGGATTTGTTTTTAGTAAAATAGCAATACGAGTTTTAGAAATATAAATGGTTCCCACAAATCTTATAGTTGAAAAGTCACTATATATGACCACAATAAGAATGGGTCCACTATTTTGAAACGTGAAAGACAACATACATGTTTCCTTTTTATTCAAAAAGGAAAAAGATGTGGCACTGTGTCAGTGTTATCTTACTCATGCTGCGTCTGTGCTGGTGTGTGATAGCTTGTGAGAGGATGAATTTAATGCGAACCATGGAATGGTTAGTCTAATCTACAATGAGCAGAATTTTGGGTTATCTAGCTCTTCAACAGGGCATGTAGGATAAAGACCAAGTGTAGCCAAATGGACTCTTCAAATGCCTTCCTGTTTGGGGTATTCGAACTAATCATCAACTTCATTATTGTGAACCATCTGAGTCCAACCACCTTTAGATCTTACTCGTGTATCTGTGTTCTTTTAGTTTGTTTGCTAAGGTTGTATTATTTTGTCAATTAATGATCGTAAATCATTTGAATTGTCGTCTTTTACTTTATTTTATTTTTTCTTTTTTTAAATGCATTGTTTGGATTCTGTGCCTTCGGCTCCTTTTTCGTAGAATAAATTTTTCCCCCCTTAATGGAGTACAGGAACAACTGAAACCACTGATGGATCAACTTGCAAGAGTGAAAGACTTGGCTGTTCCTGAATTTGGAAGTCTTCAAGGTTGGGAACTTCAGAATGCTGCTGGTCGAGCAGCAAATGGAAATCATGTCAGTGATCCTTCTAAATCTTCAGAGGGATTTGGATTTGGTGGAACTCCTATGCCTGATGTTGGAGAAACAAAGGCGAGTAGCTCTTTAGCTCTTCTCCATTTTACTTTATATAAGTTAGAGCATCTCCAATGATAAAAAAACGTAAATTGCCATAGAGGCAAATAAAATAGATGGTGAAAAAACATCTCGACTGTCTAATATGAGTAGAAAAGTAGTTGGATGCGTTTTACATTTAGGAGTGGTTCTAAAAAAAAGAGAATATTGTGATATAATGTAAAATTGGTGATGTAATGCAAAATTGTGAATAGACTGTGTCTAGTACACCCTTAACGTCTAGAGGGTGTACTAGATATCCTCTACTTTTTAATGCATTTTCAAAATGGAAGAAAAACATTGGATATGCTCTTCCATAATTATTTTTTTTATCTGTCTTGTTTGGTGGTGTGTATATATAAAGGGAGAAATCAGGTTTGTGACCTAATCCATTTTCAGTTCTATTTTTTACGTTATATTTATTGAAAAGAAAATCCAAATTAAGTCAGGTTGGGGTCGGGTTAACCCGACTCTGTTCTTGCCCGATCGGTTTCTACGGGTTTGGTCGGGTTTTGCCTTTAAACCGGTGAACCGACTCGACCCGAATTTGGAGTGGAAACCGAAATCAGCATGAGTGGTGAAAAAGACTGACCCGAATCTGGTCGGTCGGGTTACTGGGTAATATGCCCAGCAAAATTATATTTGTATGTCATCTATTCCCTATATGTCCTAGCATCAGGAAATCATAGTCATCTGTTTGGATGGTTATTAAAACATCTGTGGAAGTGCTAGGATTTTCTAATGAATCATGCCTATGTAAGTGCTAGGATTTTCTAATGAATCATGCCTATGTATGCTTTCTATGTTAAACGGGGATTTCCTGCAGCAGTTGAAGGCAAATCTATTCCATATCTGTTTTGGTTCCATCGGTCTGACTATGTCATGCTGAGGTTTAGGAGAATATTTTTGTTAGAACTGTTAAGTTAGATTTGCTGCCTGAAATTGAAAGCAGTATCTAAAATCACAAAAGTGTGATATCTGGTTAGAACTAATAATGATTAGATGAAGGTCAATGCTTGAGCCTGAGGTTTGGATGGAGCTATGTTGTATATGTTTCACCTTTTCCAATTTAAATATGACATAAATGATCATGCCACTTTATAGCCTTAGGTAGTGACGTTGCCTTCTTTTAAAATAAGAATGTCATTGATTTTTATTACAGTCTTATTCTTTATGTTGGCAGTTTCTTATGAAAGGAGTATTAAAAATTAGATATAAGCATTTAATCATGTGGGTGTATGATTGATTCTATGTAACTATTATTGACGTAAATGAAAACAAACTTCTCCCATCTGTGGCTTGTGAAATCCCAAAGCTTGTTTTCGCAGGTTGAAGTTGCTTTCTCTGGAATTGATGGAAAAGAGGAGAATACTAAAGCAGAAAATGGACTTCCCTTAGTGAAAGTTTTGCCTCCTTGGATGATAAGGCAAGGAATGAAACTTTCAGATGAGCAGCGTGGAGAGACCAAGCAAGAGGCAAAGATGGCTGGTAGTTCAATAGCAGTAGAATCATCAGATGACAAGAAAACTACAAATGAAAAAGATGATGTGAAGAATATACAGGTTTGCTTTAGTTTACAAGCTTGTTATTCTTTTTTTCATTCCGTGTACACCTCAATCAATTCTTTCTCTGCTTTGTAACATCATTTTAATTATTTTGGTAAAATGAAACAAGATTTTTAGTCCTTTTGTTGTTTATGATGCTCTGGGAATCTTGTTTGACATATTCTGTATGTTGTAGGATGAATATGTTAAAGCTTATTATGCTGCTTTACTTAAGCGGCAACAGGAACAAGAAACCCATACTGACAGCGAACAGCAAATATCGGATGCTACTATCTCTAACGCGGAGCGCCAGTTTGGCATAAAATCTAAACGTAGTGATGAGTTTGATGGAGATGTTGAATGGGAAGAGGAACCTCCTTCAGGTATTATCAACAAGCGTTGAACTTTGTTTTCGAATATCATGTTGATATACTATTCTGTCTTCTAGGTTCTTTTTTA
The DNA here is from genome assembly GCA_963692815.1 of Nyctanthes arbor-tristis. Classification (NCBI taxonomy): domain Eukaryota; kingdom Viridiplantae; phylum Streptophyta; class Magnoliopsida; order Lamiales; family Oleaceae; genus Nyctanthes; species Nyctanthes arbor-tristis. The sequence goes on along the minus strand of CAVNYN010288641.1, from coordinate 5,863 downwards.
ACCAAGTATTACCCATTTTTGGACACTGCACTTATTGGTCGCCTGGATTCTGTGACATTCAAGCAGCACTAAAACACCTCATACAGAGTTTTCAATGAATTTAAAAAATCTCTTTTACTGTCTAGCTAGTGTAGATACTGCTGTTTCATGAGAAGACTGCTTAATGAATGTCATATAAAAGAACATAAAGTACTACTTGCAGTGAAGCAAAGTAAACTATTGTTATAAGTTGTGGGTAATGTCTCACTGTCGGTGGTTGTGTTCTGTAATTCAGAATGCTACATTTTTACAATTCGCATCTAAGCGGAGCATGGAAGTTTGACAGGCTGGTAGCATTGCTCCATTCAGAGACCTTGGGATATGAAATTCTTAATAATTTAATGAGCGCAAAAGAAAATTTATATTATGATATTTGGTCAACCACTTGTTATATATTGTTATCTAGTCTTTTCTACTTTCTCCTTCGCCCTTTGGGTGCCTTTGAACTTCGTCCTACTGAAAGGTGATATATAATCTACGCTGTAGAATCTCCTTTCAGCTCCTCTATAAAATGTTATTCTTTCTTTCTTTCTTTTTCATTGGTGGTGGTGGTGGGTTGGGGAAGAAAAGAAGGGGGTAGCCAGGGAGGGTCTACACGCAATACGCGTCTTCTGCGAAATTCATTTCACCTAGACGGGATGTAAATAAGTACAATGATTTAGATATTGAGGTACTGTTCTAACTTGGGTTCACCTGTTCCTGAAATTGTCTACATGTATGCTTTATTTCAGGTAGCACAGCCAAGCATTTCAAAGTTAACGACTTAAATGAAGAAGCTGAAGCTTCAGATGGGGGAGAGGATGAGGACGACATTGACTGGGAGGAAGGTTGAAGAACCAGAGAGTCATGTGCTTCCGTGTGACGGGTGGGTTCAATGAAATATTAACCTTGCTGTACTTTCAGATATGACAAGAGGGATGCGTTGGAAATTGGTCCTAAATTTCCGCAGCATTTTCTGTTATAGAACGTATTTCTACTGTATACATCCTTGAGAGTTGGATTCTGCTTCTAGCTTTATGAATTCGGGGATGAGCCTGAGAACAGTTTTGAGTTTAAGCTTATCAATGGAATCACTTTTATTCAACGTCTTTGCCCCTTTGCAGTTGATTTTGTGCAGTAATTAGGTGTTAGGGGAAAAATAAATTGCACATGTACAGCATTATTACCAGTGATGTATCTCGTTTTAATGATAATTCATTTTTGAATATGTGAAAATAAACGTTTTTTTAGTGTTTTAAAAAACTGAAAATGAAAAACCGCAAGGAGAATAGGCTGTTATATATTTTACAAAACAAAGTCAATTGCTAGTCAATAGGGATTGAATTTTTTGATAGAATTTAAATATCAATAGGGATTGATATTTAATCTTAATATACTAGAATGATAAGTAATATCTAGATGAGGGATTGAATTTATAGATAGAAACATATCCATTTAATGCACAATGCTAAAAAAATGCCAACAAATGTCAACTAAATTGGAGACATGTTATCAATTTACACAAATAAAAAGATAAAAACGCATTATTCTAAAATTAGTTGTACATATTGACAAAATATAGGGGAGCTCTGGCATGGCACATAAACATTTTAGTTACTGGTGTACAATTCGGACCACTCAAAATTTTTAATTCAGATTAATACATATTTTGGAGAACTTATTTAAATATGATATTTGTTGTTGAAATAATTGCCTTGCCTTTTTTTTCTCTCAAATTTTGAAGGTTTGGCAAAAAAAATTATTTAATTTTTTGGGGTGTATATGGCAAATGCAAATAAAGTGATATAAAAATGAAAGAAACATAATACATGTAAAAATGCCAATCTTTCTACGTATTAAATCATAGTTGTCTGGCACAATTGAAGTAATTATAAGGCACAATTTACTGATTTTTTCCGTCTAAAGCTCTATCTGGCACACTTGCTTATTATTCCATACGATGTTGGTTGTCACTTTTCATTTAAAAAAAAAATTGTTACAAATGTAATGGTGAAGAATTAAACTCATGACCTACATGTTAAGAAGTAGCTTTTAAACCATTGTACCAATTATTTTTTTTGCTAATAATTTTAATTTATATATTACTATTCTTGCGTGTTTTCACTAAAATAAATTATTCTTAACAACATATACATGAATTGGCAACCAATTTAGTAATGACACACCAGTTGAACCAGAAACTCATTAGCTAAGTACAGTTATTGGGTTAATGACAGAGTCAATATTGAAAACTATGGTTGGGTTCATGTTTAGGGTTTATGTTTACAGTACAATGACTCTATCGGATTGCAATTAAAGATAACTTCCCAAATGAAACATATTTGATTTGCATCTTCAAATCAAAGATTATCTTTAAATACTAGCATCCAAAATTTTCTATTATACAAAATAGGTTGTGTCCTTGATGTTAGAAACAAGAATAAAGAATAGCAATAATTTCGAAAAATTATTTTCTTTAAAACAGGACCAATCTGTTTCAATATATGATTTCACACGAACAATTGTGTAAAGAAAGAGAAGCGGAATAATACCTTTAGTATGCAATTATTCTCACGATCGATGATAACAAACTGTCTAGCTCCCAACCCTTGAATCTTCTTCGGAATACTCCTAAGTCTTGGATTCCACTGGCGTGTGGGCACCGCTAGAAATTCTCCAATACTCGACACAAGAGAAAAAACTGTAGAGAATTACAATTCTCTACAAGAGTATTGGGGAAGCGGCTCTTTCCAGGAATGAGGAATAAGACCGCCCCTCCCCCTATATGTAGGGAAAAATCCTGGCTCTTTCCTATGTTTGTAAAAGAAAAAAATCTATTCCTAGTAGGTCAGTGCAAATCTTAGAATTCTTTTCTAAATAACTCCACGACTTTCTAGAAGCTTCCGTATGGACTGATGTGAGCCTCAAAGCGTCACAACCCCCGAACCCTCAAACTAATCATGTCCAAGAAAGCCTCGTCGGATACAATTTAGATCGAAATTGTAAAATTTGAACCCGCCAATCTATTAATCAATGAACTCAACTTTATAACACGCCATAAAGAACACGATTAATATTCTTTGATAAGTAAGTATGCTCTTGAATCCACAATAAAAAACAATTGAGAACAAAATTTCTCAATTTGAAAAAGAAGGGAAAAACTCAAATTCTATATCTCAACTTAATAATAATCTTGAATCTCTGTTTACAAAGAAATAAAGGGATTTATATTGTATGTGGAAAATCTATTTGCCTTAGGAAACAAGAAAATACCAAAAATGAAAAAAAAAAAGAAATTAAAAATAAAGCAAAAATTCCAAAAAATACTTCAGTACGACCTTCGCATGGGGACGCATGTGGCCGCATAGGCTTATTCGCAGACCCAAATTTCTTTCTTATTGCATATTGGTCCCTAGATTTTTGATTTGCATTATTTTGGCCTCCAAACACCAAATTTTCATAATTCAATCTTGACCTTTCATATTAGATATTTGCTTGGCCTTTTTACCCATTTTGGCAGAGATTTAACTTGTTTTGAATTTTTACAAATCTCCAATCTAATCACTGAGTTTTGAATCGTATCATGGACCCAATAAGATTACATAATTAGGCTCCCAACAATTAGATCCAGTTAAGTCGATCCAAACCATCTAATTTAATTATTGATAATTCGTACACTCCACTAAAGACGAATTATTGCAACTCTTAGTTATATAAATAATCACAGAAGCTAAAATAAATAATCCTTAAATTAATTATCCTCTTGACTTATCAATCCGACAGTTCGTCCCCGTCTTATGATATGATATTAATTAGGCATGGACCTGACCGTATCACCTAATTAATTATACGCTTTGCTTAATTCACAATCAGAACTGCTATGATTTCTATTTAGCAAAGTCCACTAAACACTAACATTAGATTCCTGAAATCACGCTTTCAAGTGATTAATTAAGCAAATTATTTAACTCTTTATTCAAGAGCAATGTATTCCTCTCGTACTACGCATTCAATTAACTCACTCCCCTTCCGTTCTCAACGTGTAGAACATATTGACCAAATATTTATTTAGTTTCACTCATAGCACATGTAAATTGCTTTACAGTCGAACCCTCCTTAAACGGATTCAGACAAACTGTCATACAGTCACACTACAAGAAACAGGAGTTATAGCGGCAATATTTCGCAACGATGTCAGATATCTTTGCTATAGCGTTGGCTATATCGGCGATTTTAAGTCGCCGCAGTAGTCGTCACCCTGTATCGGCGACATCATAATGTTGTCGCTGTAGGATGTACCTACAAGGACGACAAGTGATGTCGCCACTGTATATTGGTATCTATAGTGGTGACGTGTAAAAGTTGTCGCTATATTTCTTGATCTAAAACGACTACCCATAAACGTCGTCTTTATATGATCGGCGAGAAAATTTTCCGCCTTTGTTCTTGTATTTAGCGACCAAAAATCGTTATTATAAGGAAGATATTTGTCACTATAATTGTAATAATCTATATATTATATATTATAAAAGCAAGGTAATAACCAAATATCAAGTTAGTCCAGTTGGTGAAGTACCATATCTTTGCATTCAAGGTAGTAGGTTCGACTTATCACGTGGACAAACAATATTTAATTAAATATAGATGGAAAAGGGTTGGGCTATAGGGCTAGAGCTGAGGCTAGGGTAGGGGTGGGTCAAGTTGGGTTAAAAATTTTTTTAATGACCAAAACCTATCGATCATGTTTTAATTACCAAAACCCATTGATCATACAGCCGCGACTACATCGCAGATATTGGGTGGCCCTTAGATTGCGGCGACAGAAGTCACTGTTATGGATCTACTACCATGGGTTTTTAGCCGCGACATTCGTGGGCGACTTTATCGTTGCTATCACACATTTGCGGAGATCGGAAGAGCGTCGTGTACGGTGACATGAGTCGTGGCTATTGGACTTATTTCTTGTAGTGTCATGTGGAATCTCAATTCACTTGCACGGTCATGCTATGGAATTAAGTTCACACAATGGTCCAGTTCAATATACTTATCTAGAAGTATATCAATATTCTTACTCACTACCTCTACCATTCGTGACGATCAAGATAAAGTACTAACCTTTATTCTCAGTTCAGGACTAACATTTTTCCAGTTGAAATATAAAATGTATCTTCAATACTTAGCTAGAAGTATCAATCTCCATATTATCTCAAGGCAACCAAAAGCTCTTCGTTACCACTCAAATATCGTAAATTCATTTATAGAAAATAAACATAGCATTTATTTAATAAATAAATAATTGTTTATTTATACTTCTGTCACTATCTTGACAATTTATTGGGCACATATCCCAACACTTGATTAAAAATTTTAATTCAAAGTATTGATAAAAATGTGAATCAAATAATTATACTATTGCAAATATTGTATTTAAAGACATTTTCAAACGTTGCATTGGTTGAATTAAGTCATCTTTCTTATCTTATTATATACTATAAGAAGCTTAAAAATTTGTACAGCTAATTAAATATGCCAATGGTACAACAAGAATTGAATTATGGACAGATGTCACAATATCCTATCGGGCCTCTACAGTGCAAATTTCTTTCTCTTTTTCTTTTCAACTGTAATGAGTACCAACTCTATCCCAATTCCTTCCATTTCCTCTCGCCCCATTCACCTATTCTCCTCTTGTTTCAATCTTTCATCTAACCCTTTTCTTTTTCCTGTAATTTTCTTTCTTATTGAATTTGTTATAGCTGCTAGGCAATTAATATATATTTTTCTGTTGAAGGAGAGATCGATTTTATTCTTCTGTCCTAATTTTTGATAAACCCTAAAATCACAA
>CAVNYN010288640.1:25828-113910 GCA_963692815.1 Nyctanthes arbor-tristis | reverse complement strand
TATATATATATATATATAAGAACAAGAACTGCAATGCAAAATACTTTGCTTTGTGCATGGCCTCAGGAAAAAATCATGCATTTGCACAGAAAGTTGGATGAAGGTATGTTATCCTGCTCAGTGCCGGTCTTGTCGTCATAGGGGCCCTAGACGAACTTCAAAAAATGGACCCTCATAACGAGTAATGCAGGGATGGACGCATGTAGGGGGTTGGAAGGGGGCGGAGCCCCCTTCTTGGGGGTTCGGGGGCAGCGTCCCCAAAATTTTTTTTTCTATACTATATTTCTTAATTTGTTTTTTATCGTGACCTTTAAGAGCTCTTCTAAAATTATGCCAATCTCTGAATCTATCACTAGCCAATCTAAAAATTCCTCAATCCTAAACTAAACCAATTTACATTTTGCTGAGAGTTTTTTTATTTGCTAATGGCATCATCTTTTCAGCCGTTTAATCACACCAAACCCCCTGAATAATACCCAAAGTAATCTCCAAAATGAAAAAGGCTAAATCACAGAGAAAAATAAAATGAAAAACTCAACAGAATTCAAGAGGTTGCAGAGTATTAAGTGAGAGTACCTCTCAAGAGCAAGAAACGGTTTAATAATTTCTTAAATCCAAAATTATTTCATGTATGTTAACGTGTCCACCATGCTTTACAAGCATCTTGGTCTTTTGTTTTCCCTTTCTTCCTCGGATTGAAGAACTCTCATTCTTGCCAATAAATTGAACTCCATGTATCTTTGGCCTTGAATCACAATTTATAATTGCATTAGTTACACCAAGAGTTGTAATAAAAATTCAATGAGAATCAAACATAGCTAGGAATCCACAAGCATTAGTCTGATTAAATTTTCAGTTTAGGAATTGGAAACAATAGCATTTGCAAAAACAACACGCGGAAGGAAAGATTAAAGGCAATTCATCCGTGTTGAAGATGACATTTAAGTGAATACATGTATGGCCCCTTAACATAATGTCTTAGAAAGCAAGGGAAGCAAATAGATAATGGTGAAAGAAAAGATAGCAAAGGGAAAAAATGAAAGCATTATGCTCTTTTAGCTACCTATCAAGGTATACTACCAAGACTAGCCATTTTTAAGTGGAAAGGAAAAAGAATGGCCAAAAAATAACAAATACCTCCAAGACATCAGTGGTCACTACAGATTCAATAAAATTTTAGTGTAATCCTACAAAATCTAGCAAGAATCAATTATAAATTTACTAGGCAAAATAAATTATAAGTCTACCAAATTGAATTCAATAAGAACTATAAATTGAAGCATGAAACTACACATTCTCTTAAATCAATTTAGTTCAAAACAACAAACATAGTCAAGAGGAAAATTACTCGATTTAAATTTCCAGTGTCAACGTACCTTTGAACCCCAAATACTATACATAAGTTAAAATGATCCACTAAAGATCCCACCTAATCTTGTAGTCAATAAAAGACTCTGCATTTATGCCTTAGGTAAGCCTTAACCCTACCCCGAGTATAAATGAGGATCCAATTAATTTACAAGCAGAAATTAATAGAACCTAGGGGTTTTATATCTGTGAAACCCCCAAAATCATCTACTCCAGAACAAGCCTTGTAAAACAAAACCCAGAAAAAATTGCACAAAAATAGTTCAAACCAGCCCTAAAATTCTCTAAAATACACGCAAAACACATCAACAACTACGATTAACATGAAAAGAACATTTTCTGAAAGAAAAGATAAATTAATCTACAGAAAACCCATAAGGGTTTAAGGACGAAAGGTGCAAATCTAGAAAATATCACAAAAATAATTCAGATCAACCTTCAAGTCCTCCTAAACATCAAGAACTATGAAAAAATATAATACTTGAGTCATGACTGACTGATTAGAGACGGAAAGGCAGGAGAGAAGCCGAGCACTAGTAGGCCGCAGAAGCAGCAGGCAGCCGGCTGCCAGCAGGCCGCAAGCGGAGTCCCGGAGAAGGCCCAGCAGTGCATAAGCCAGCAGCGTAGAAGGCAACAGAAGGCAGAGCAAGCCAAGCAGTAGAGACTCTAAATTGACAAATGTTGGAAATTTGGGACTTGGGAATTTTACAAATGTTAGGGTTCTTCAGTAAATGTTTGGGTTGGGCGAAATCGAAGAGGATCGTTTGCAGTTTGCACCTGAAATTAATTTTTTTTTTTTTTTTATATCTGAGTTTTCGTAAAATTTTTCGTTTTTAGTCCAACTGGGCCCTTGACTTTTATGCTTTGGGCCCTTAATTTCTAGTTTGGACCGTAAAAATAAAAAAAAAAAAAAGAGGGCAATTGCTTTTTGGGCCAAGTATAACAAAACAAACTGGGCCCCTATTTGTCCTGGGCCTGAGGCGGTGGCCTCATTGGCCTCAGCCCAGGACCGGCCCTGATCCTGCTTGGTGGAAATAGTTATAATTGAGTTCCGATATAACATTTTTATTCTTTATATCAGTTTTATAATTCCTTTGTCTTATGTCCTTTTCGAAACATTGTTTCTTGTGACATTCAAAACTTCAAAATATTTATGTAATGTTCGAAGATTCATATAAAGTCATGACTACATTCTGCAATTCATTATAACTCGTAATTTATTTAGATCTAAAATTGTATGGGTTCCTTAAAAAAAATATGTATGGGTAATTATGTGACTTGTATAATACTAATCACGTTGTTTAAATTCACACTTTCAAAAACATTGGATTTTCTGGATATTAAGTATCAACATCACTTGTATCAAAAAAAGTATCAATCATCACTTTTAATCACTTTTAATTCAAAATCAATGGTCACCGTATATAATTCTAAATGTATTTTGGTGTCAATGCTGAAATTTGTGTTTCTTAAACATCCTTCCTATAAAATTTAAAATTTAATAAAAAAGGTTACATTAATATTCTTTACTTGATTATATTACTTGCAAATTCAATATATTGAAAAGTCGTGATTTCAAGGATATGAAGGTACCCATTTTGTAGTTAAAAAAATGAAAAATGAAATAAAATTCTTAGAATGATAATTATATACTAATTGACGAAGTCGTATTCGCCCCGAGAACGGTTCTGCTGGATCCGCCTCGTGTTTGAACCTCCAAGACCCTGCAAAGGAAGGCGGAGAGGTTTACCTCCGTAGCCCCTCTGGTGTGCAAGTAAGTAAAAGAACTCTTAGAGAAATAATTCTTAATGGTGAATAAAATAATCTTGGGGAATGTGCATGTAAATAGTGAGTATTTATAGGCAGAATATACCTGGGCCTTTGAATGGGCTTCGCTCAAGGCCTAAATGGGCTTGGCCCATTTTATCGAGTAACTACTGTTATCAACGATGATGGACCTACCAATTTGTTGAAGCCCCCTTGAGAATTATCTCTATTTCATAGGCCCCCGTGCGTCGAAATACCTCTACCAAACATGTAGTGTTTTACGAGACGCAGAAATCCACAGTAGAAATGCTTGGGTAAATGATTGGGAAGAGGGAGCGCAACAGTTAGCCAAAGGAAAAGACGTGCATTAACTGCAACCATAATGATGGGTGCGTTCTCCTAGAAGCGTCTTATCAGCTCCCTCCATTATAAAAGCTGAAGGAACAGGTCTTCATTTGTCACATACCATATTAGGAATTCTCTCTTTAAGATTTTTAACTCTTTCTTTCTATTTCCTTATTTGCGTTTTGCTTTTTGTACAATGTCTGGGAGAAGGATCGAGGTTCACAACCTAAGGGAGATCGAGGACCTAGATGTCCCTTTAAACGTAGACCGAGTAGGTTTTTATCCGCCCCCACTGTCACAGTCAATCGAATCCATAATAGGGTCAAATAGAGTTAGGAGCAGGAAGACGAGTGAAATGCCAGCTGAGAGTGAGGAAGACCGAGAGGTGAGTAGTGACATAGAGGAAAGCAGTAGCGATCTCGACCCCATGGGAGATTCTGACCCCGACCTTCAGGTTCCCAACGTGGGGAGTAGGTGGAAGGAGCATGATATAGTGAAAACCATGAAAACTTACGACCTCCATTTATATGGGACTCATGGAGTTCCTAGTCTAGATGATGTCCCCTTCGAATGTGAGGATGGCTAGGTCACTGTTTTCAAAGCCTCCCTCGTCGGTGGGCTCAGGTTTCCTACGCATACGTTCTTCCTCCATTTCCTCTGGCTGGTGGATATTTGCCCGGCCCAATTATCTCCCAATGGTTGGAAGCTACTTGTTTATTTTTTTATCCTTTGCCAGTCTATAGCGATCGAACCTACCATTGACCTTCTTATGACCCTCCTAGAGTTGAAATACGTGCCCAAGTGCAATAGCTTAGTGTATCTGGTTGGGAGGAGGGTCATTACATTGCCTTAGATATCTTCTTCCTCTAGCGGGTAGAAAACCCAGTACTTTTTCTACTGCCCCAACACTAGTAATCTGTTTGGGTCGTCGTGGAAATGACCCAAGGTGGCAGAATATAATTATATAGGGACGATTGATGATGAGATAGCTGCCTGCGCAGTACAGGTGGTAGATGTAGGCCTATTAGCGGCGGAGGTGAGCGATCTGATTCATAACGACCTTCTTCTCATAGCCGTGTTGTACAATACAGAGGGTATGTCGACCTAAGACCTTTTGGCCTCCACTTACTGCTTTAGCTGAGTGTTCAGGGTTCGCGAGTTTAATAGAATGTATACTCTTTTCTGACTGCGCTTTGTTTTATATTTGACCCTTTCAGGCGCAATGATAGCTGATAACGAGGCCTTGAAAGCTGCGATCGCCGCTAAGGCTAGGGAAGCGGAGGAGAATCGGGTTCGCCTGGGTATCAGGCGCCGAGACAACCCCAAGAGGAAGAGAGTGAAAACCGCCCCCTCTACCTCAAAGGCTCCGCCTGCGTTGGTCCGCGCGGCTGATTCAACTATTCTACCACCCCAGGTCCTCTCTGATGTCTTGACCCTTCCGCCGAGGCTGGCCCAGCAGGGAGTTCAAGGGAGGCCCAGCCGCTCTAGTGGCAAATTACCTGTGGCCCTCTTTCCTTCCCGCTCTTCTGCGGAACACCGGAAGGATGTAGCCAATGCTCTGAAGGGGGCTTTAGTTCCCGAGTGGTCGAGAAGTATCGCGACACGATCACTCTAGAGAGAGGGATCAATCATTTTCTTTCTCATGCCTGCAAGGTATCAATCCCGTCCATGGTTGTTATTTCTTTTCTTTTTAATGAGGCTGAAATACTTCTCTTTTCTAGGCCATTAGCATAGGATATGGGCTAGTAGAGCAGGGTCGCAAGAGGGCGCTCTTGGGGGCTGAGATGCAGCAGACAGTTCAATATCATTCAGCCAAGGCTATGAAGGCTGAACAAACGAAAGCCGCGATCCAGACAGAGAAAGAAAAGCTGGAGGAAGAAATGGGGCGCATTAGAGCCTTGCTGCAGGAGAAAGAGAATGAACTCCAGGAGGTCGCTAAGCGAAGGTTGAGAGATCGATAGGAGGACGTAGAGAACTTCAAAGCTTCAAAAGAGTTCAACATGGCCAAAGCAAATTATGCCATGGAAATGTAAGGTCGGGGCATAAGAGAATGTCGGGTATGGAGCAAGATATATGCCCCTGACCTGGATATGTCTCCCATGATGAATTTTCATGATGGGACGGACGATTTTAACCTTGATCAATTCAACCAGCCTATTGTCGAGGGGGACGATGACGAAGAGGGCGAGGATGAGGACTTAGAGACGTTGGATTGAAACTGCTCCTCGACCTTTCTTGTCTTTTCTCTTTTTTGTAGTTCCCTCGGCTCCTTAACCTTTCTTGTCTTCTCTTTTTTTTGTAGTTCCCTCGGGAACATGTCCTTGTTTGGAATGAAAATATCTAAGTTGTTTAAACGATCTTGCAAGCGTACGATATCTATTTTTGTTCATGGTACTTCACGACATTTCTTTAAATATCACTAGGCTACTTTTATTCTCTCTAATATCGTGCCATAAGGTCATGTTCCGCACTTGTATTCGGGAACCTCCCAATTAAGCTACTTGTATTCGCTTTAATTGTAAGAGGGGTCGCGCTATTAGGCTACTTTTATTTGCTCTAATATTACGCCACAAGGTCGTGTTCCGTACTTGTATTCGGGAACTTCCCAATTAGGCTACTTGTATTCGCTCTAATTGTTAGAGGGGTCGCGCTATTAGGCTACTTTTATTAGCTCTAATATCGCGCCATAAGGTCATGCTCCGTACTTGTATTCCGTACTTGTATTCGCTCTAATATCGCGACCTCTCTAATTGTTAGAGGGGTCGCACTATTAGGCAACTTTTATTCGCTCTAATATCGCCCAATAAGGTCATGTTCCATACTTGTATCCGAGAACTTCCCAATTAGGCTACTTGTATTCGCTCTAATATCGGGCCATAAGGTCGTGTTCCGTACTTGTATTCGGGAACTTCCCAATTAGGCTACTTGTATTCGCTCTAATTGTTAGAGGGGTCGCACTATTAGGCTACTTTTATTCGCTCTAATATCGTGCCATAAGGTCATGTTCCGTACTTGTATTCGGGAACTTCCCAATTAGGCTACTTGTATTTGCTCTAATTGTGACGAGTATACGAAAAGAGTGTGCGAAAATCTTTTCTTTTTTTGGGCCTCGTTAAAACCTTCAGTGGTAAAACCCCCCTTGGGATGAAAACCCACTAAAGGAAAAAGAGTACCCTACAGAGCGCATACAAGAACAGTACGAAAGCTATAAAGGTTACAGAGAATCAGTTCTGGCTTACACTTATCTACTTGTAGTACAGTTTAAGATTTTCTGCATTCCACGACCTGGGTAGGGGCGGTGTTGGATGTCTCACAGGCTGTAGGTACTGGCCGCAGTTTCCATAACATCTCGAAGGGGTAGGGTCTAACTTACCCTTGTGATGTCCAGCGGCCTTCGCTTTCCTTAGTACTAAGTCACTGACTCTGAACTCCTTGGGGCGTACATTTTCATTGAAGTATTTTCTCAGTGCCTGACGATAATTTACCATCTCCAGTTTGGCTTGATCCCTCACTTCTTCCAAGAGGTCGAGTCTTTCTCTTTCTCTTGGCACTATTTCATCACCGTACCTCTTACGATAATTTGGTATGGAAACTTCGATTGGTACGCGGGCTTTCGTGCCAAAAGCTAACATGAAAGGTGTTTCTCCAAAAGATGTTTTATGAGTTGTCCTATAGGTCCATAGAATTGCAGGAGGTACTCTAGCCACACACCCTTGGCGTTTTCCAACCTTTTCCTTAGATCGCTAAGAATCAGTCTGTTTGCTCATTCGGCAAGGCCATTACTCTATGGATGAGCAACTGATGTTAGGCGGTGTTCGATATGCCACTTGCTGCAGAAATCCTCTAAGGATCGGCAATCGAACTGTCGACCGTTATCCATGATGAAAGTTTTACGAAGACCGAATCGACACACAATAGATTTCCACAGAAAGTTTTCTATCTTCTGAGCTGTTATGGTGGCCAGCGGCGTAGCCTGTACCTATTTGGTGAAATAATCAACCACCGCTACTAAAAATTACATCTGTCCTTTACCTTTAGGAAAGGGGCGGAGAATATCAACCCCCATTGCTCAAAAGGGGCTTGGTGTTCCACGGTGGATAGACGCGTGGGAGGTCGTGTAATATTATTTCCAAGCCTTTGGCATCTTTCACAACTTTGCACGAAGTTCGCCGCATCCTTTTTCATACTCGGCCAAAAATACCCGCACCGTACCAATTTAGAGGCCAGGGCTCTACCGCCCTGATGACCGCCACATGCCCCTTCATGCACTTCTGCCATCGCGTCTGTTGCTTCTTACAGGGTGAGGCATCTCAAGTAAGGCAGGGCGAATCCTCTTTTATACAACAGGCTGTCGATGATCAGGTAAGAGGCCGATCTCCTCCTGATCTTTCTACTTTCTTCTCTATTTTCTGGCAAGCTCTCAATCTTGAGGAACATTCTTATAGGATAGACCTTGTTGGCTCTGATTGAATCTCTCTGACATATTCTTTTCTCCTGATCGAGGGCTCACGGAGCGTCTTCAAGAATACTGCCCTTTCCTATCCATTAGTGTTTAGAGATACAAGTCTGGATAATGCATCGGCTTTGGAATTTTGCGACCTAGGCACTTTCTTGATTTTACAATATTTGAATTTTGGACCCAGGTCGAGGACTTCTATTCAGTATAGGCTCATGGTTTCTCCCTTTAACTCGTAAGTTCCCTCGATCTGTTCGACAACCAACTGAGAATCACTGTAAACTATTATGTTCTCGACCCTGAGTTGTAACGCTGTCTGCAATCCCATGATTACGGCCTTGTACTTTGCCTGGTTATTTGACGTTTTGAACCCGAATCTGATCACACACTGTACCTCAATTATGCCTGTATCCTTGTCCAATAGACCCTTCTGGCAGTGTCGCATACCAATCCCTGGCCGGCCCTGTCAGAGTTTGCGGGAATACTTTGCACAATATAGGATCTGGGGTACTTTACATATCCATAATGTCTGTATACGTGTTCAGATGATTATTAGGGTCACCAGTACCATCATACTCTTTCATCTGGGGATATTTGAAGCTGTCTGGAAGAGGAAAGAAGCGTACTGCTGTTGTAAAGGCATACTTCCCAGTGAATAAGGTTGTTGTCACCGCCCTTTGTCTGAGTCCTTCGACTATTCGCTGCTGTATGATTTGAGTGACGGCCTCTATGGACATTACCACTGTCTCTCCCACCTCCGGTTGCCTTGGGTCATTTCTAGATGGTCTTGTCTCTACGGCGGGAATACCCTTATGAGACGGTTCCGTTTCATCGTCTTATCCACTCTTATGTCCCACGGAGGGGCTAGGGACTGACCCAGAAGTAGGGGCCGATCTCTGAAGGAGCTATCGCAACTCATCCACCTGCCACTGTAAATATTCCACTGTTGGCCCAAAAGGGGGGTCGAGCCCATTGGGTGGTACATGTTCGGCTTCCGACTGAGGGTCGACTATATTCTGAGGTCCAGACATGTTCAACGGTGGCACTCGAACAGCCTCCCTTCGCTTTCCAAACGTAATCTAGTGTTTCGGGTAGTAACCATGCAAGCACGGGTTTAAACAACGGCGACAAATGACGAAGTCGTATTTGCCCCGAGAACGGTTCTGCTGGATCCGCTTCGTGTTTGAACCTCCAAGACCCTGCAAAGGAAGGCGGGGAGTTTGACCTCCGTAGCCCTCCAGCGTGCAAGTAAGCAAAAGAAGTCTTAGAGAAATAATTATTAATGGTGAATAAAATAATCTTGGGGAATGTGCATGTAAATAGTGAGTATTTATAGGCATAATATACTTGGGCCTTTGAATGGGCTTCGTTCAAGGCCTAAATGGGCTTGGCCCTTTTTATCGAGTAACTACTGTTATCAACGATGATGGACCTACCAATTGGTTGAAGCCCACTTGGGAATTATCTCTATTTCACTAATAATTAAAAATAATAAAGAAATTATATGTGATTTTGGCGAAATTTGAGTTTGTGGTGGACTGCGTAGCTACAAATCTGGTGATTATCTAACTATATTTGAAAGTCAAAGTGGCTATAATTTGGGAATAGGAATGGATATACATGAAAGGATAATTGATTTTTATAATAAAATCGTGTGAATATGGAATATTTATTTAATTGAAATAAATTAATTAAAAATACCTATTTTTGCAAATGTTACAAAGTCAATTATTTGAATCTATAAGAATGTGTTTGAGTGGTAAGGATTTTCCACCTAAATTTCTACTTTTGTGGTATTTGATTCACATTTTTTTCCACGGAAAATATTTTCCATCTTTTGGTCAAGTGACCCCATTTTCCTAGGAAATAATGAAAATATTTTCCGATGGGGGGTTTTTAGGTTTTTTGTTTTTCTAAGTAATTCATATATTTTTTTTTTGGAAATTTCACTTCCAATCAAACACGTTACAATTCATTTGTATGGAATTTAATTACCGGTAATTCAGTTGACAGGAAAATAATTTCTTTCCAACTAAATTCCATACTTGTAATCAAACACATTCTAACGTTGTATTTGATTGCATAAATTTTCCATGAAACATATCAATTTTCCATCTCAATTCCAACTTTTACATGTTTGATTCGTAAGTGGAAATGGAATTTAAATTCTATAATTCAATCTTATTAAGTATATTTTTTTTTTCCATTTTCCTTATAAATCAATTCCCACCTCCCCCTAAGTAAAATGTTTTCAATAATAGTTGGAAAATATTTTTTTTTCTATTTTTCATATCAAACGCACCCTAAGAGTGTGTTTGATCACATATATTTTACATAGAAAATGTCGATTTTCCATCTAAATTTCAACTTTTGCGTGTTTAATTCACAAGTGAAAATGAAGTGGAAATAGAAATTAAATTCCATAGTACAATCGTATTAAGCATAATTTTTTCCATTTTCCCTAAAAATCAAACCACCTCTAAGTAAAATATTTTCCATTGAAGTTGAAAAATATTTTCTTTTCTATCATTTCCTATCAAACGCACTCTAAATGTAATCATCTTATTTTGTGTAACTTTCCCCATATCTTTTGTTGAACTTTTTTTAATACATTTAGGGGATCATATGGATGGAGATAATTTGAATCCGGATCAAATAACTCAATAAGAGGGTACATTGTCAATAGGGGTAAGCCTAGGGCTGTCAACGAGCCGAGCCAAGCCGAGCACCAATATTTGGGCTCTAGCTCGGCTCGCCCGTGAAAATTAGGCTCGACTCGAGTTTTGGCTCGGGCCTTTTCAGAGTCGAGCCGAGCCGGCTGGCTTTTTTTAAATTTTTTTCCTATTTTAATTTAATTTTTTCTTTCTTACCTAAATTTGACACGGGCCGGCTCGGCTTTGCCCGTTTGGCCCACCGAGCCACACAGACCGTCCCGGCTCGGCTCGAGCTTGCCCCAGAATTTGAGGCTTGGCTCGGGCCCATCTTAAACGAGCCACAAGCTGGCTCGGCTCGGGCTTTTTATGGGCCAGGCCACTGGCCGCCCGAGCCGGCCGGCTCGTTATGCATCCCGTATGCCCCCGGTTTAGTTTTTGTTGTACTTTTATTATACTTTGTTGTTCAAATAGCTCAATTCTTAATAATAACACTAACAATAGCAATGACAATGTCACTAACAATAAAAACAATAACAATCCGTAGTAGCAACAACACATTAATAATAATAATAATAAGGTAAAACAAAGATATAATATTTGTATGTTTTGATATCATATTGAAGCTATCTTAAATGATCAAGCTTGTTTTTAAAAAAAAAAATGAAGAAGAAATTCAGACATTTTATGAATTTTTGAACTTACTGCAGATTATATATGGATGACTATTAGATTGAACGAATTTGTTTTCTTTAAAGTACCAAAGAATAATTATATACACAAGTAAATAAAAGTGCAAGTTGGAATATCCATGCAAGTGGCTTTCTAATACATGTAAGTGGGCGGACAAAGCAAGTAGATTATTAGTTGGATACCAATGGTGGAGCCACTTGGAGGCCTTTGGAGGCACTGCCCCCAATCAAGATTACTTTTTTTTCCTTTTCTTTTAATTTCAGTTATTTTTAATATTTTTTAATTGATTTTGTAATGATAATTTGAAACAAAAATTGGGTTTAAATAGATAAATTAATATTTAGTTTTGTGTTGAAATTCAAACCATGAAAACATTACAAAGTTATTAATACTATTATCAAAATTTATTGTCTAAGGTTATTGTATAAAGTTATATGCATACATAAAGATAAATATATCCAGTAAAATTAATAATGGTACATTGCATATAAGAAAGTAGCATTAATTTTTTACTTTTATAGTATTTTGTTTTATGAAGGAAAAAAACAAAATAAACAAAATAAAATAAGTCTAACAATACTAGTTAAAGATTTGCTACTGGCACCCACTATATTTTTCTCCTGACTCCACCAAATATATATACAAGACTACAACTCACAAGTTCATTATCAAGATTGAATATTTTAATCATAAAGTTATATTTTATAATTGTCATTTTGTCTTCCATATATCTGTGAATAGGGGGTTCGTATGCTTCATTTTGATCATCAACTAACATTGAAAATTTTCTAATTTTCTGGAATTTTATAAGAAAACTCCGTTATATGTGAGTTATTTATTTTAAAATTATAGATTTATCCGTTAAAATATGTGGTCCAATGGCACATCGTAATATAAGTGGTGATAAGGCATACTGAAAAATTTCCAGCTCCAACTCTAGTGTACGAAAATCAATGGCATCTTCATCTTCATCTCCATCTCTATCCTTTCTCTGCTCTTGTCAAATGGTACAAAATCCTCAGCTGCATTACCGTAGTACGACCATCGGAAAAATAATGCCATCTTCCATATTCTCCTGCGCTAAAAACAAATTTTCCTTCATATGCTGCTTCTCAGCCAAGAAAAAACTCAGCTTCTTTGACCAAATTCTTGATTATATTGAAGGTACTCTTAATTACTTTTGCTGATTGGAGAACTAGTACCCATCAACTGATGCTCATACGGCGGGAGATTATTTAGAAATTACATGTGGATGGAACGTGAATGTGAGTGGAACCCACATGTGCCTTTACAATAATGTCCCGTAACATAGGCGTTTAGAAACATGAATCCCGAGAAGTCATTTTTAGATCAGTGTAACTGGCCTTCTGTCCATATCATTTGCTTAATTGTGTTTCAATTATGTTCATTAGGGGGTCCGAAGTTGGGAAAATGGTATGGGGCACCTGACCTCTTCACTGAGGATGGAATCCCATTGGAAGAAGATGAGTCTGCTGGTAAAATTTATTTATTTATTTATTTTTTGAAAGGATATAATAATTTTCTTCCGATCTTCTTCTTCTGGCTGATTACTGTATATTTCTCACTGGGCTTTTATTTATTTATTTATTTCAAACAGGAGATGAAGTTAGAGATGCAGTATTAGTGACTGATGGAGATGGTGAAATTGGTCAGGTGAGTTCTGCAAATCATAATCGTCTACTTGCAAAATTAGTATTACCTCTAGCTTACAGGACGGGTTAGTCGAAACTTGATGGCCTAGTCGAAATACTAAAAGTTATTTTCTTTTAATTTTTCAAAGGTAGAAAAACAGATTTTTATTTTTCTGAAAGCAGCTAGCCGCAGTGGAGGGTGATACGCCCTACCTACGGCTCTGAATTTACTTCCTTCCCCACAAAAATAGATATGTATTCTTTTTTCATACGTCACAAGATATAAATCACTTTCCTCTTTAAAAATATAGTTGAAGAATTAGTTTTTCTTATTTACTCTTATTTAATATTCTTTGATATCAACAAAATCTTACCTTATCTTATCTTTTATATACATATATATATATATATATATATTAAAGGATAGCGTTGATATGTAAGTTTTCTTATCAAAACTGCTATCCTACTTTTATATGCTTCTTTTATTTTTTTAATTTTATAATAACAATAATAATTATTCATTATCTCAGGAAAAATAATACTTATCCGTTAGTTATATTTTACTGTTATTTTATTTTATAATAATATACAAAAATTTATATTTATTTTTATTCTATATACAATATGCTATATGTTATCTATTAATGTTTGTTATACATATTCTATTAATGTTTGTTATAATATTTCTTCAAAATTCTAACACTTGAAAGACAAATTTCAAGTATTGGGTTATTGAGACTTCTTTTTATTTCGATTAAATGCTTACTCATGAGATTGATGATATAATAATAAAGAAAAAATTAAATCTGTTTCAAAACTTTTACTTTAATTCAATATGGTAAACCACACGTCATAAAACCTAGGGTTATATGTTTAGTACATTACTTAATTTATTATTTATTTTTCTCTAGAAACCTATATATCGGTAAAAATTTAAGTTGAGGGGATACGGTAGTAATAATATTTGATGATAATGATTTAGAAAAAAATAAAACTTCTTTAATTCTTTTTAGAACGAAAAGTGGTTTAAAAATTAATTGTAGGGGTAAATGGTAAATCATATATAAGTTATCCTTTGTTTGTAATATTGCTTCGCTTGGGTCTTTTGTAATAGGATATTGTACTTTAAATTTTTTAGAGTAGATTTAGTGAATATTGAGAAGGAAATGTGAAAAATAATTTTTCCAAGAAAATATAGAGTAATTATAGAGTTGTATAAATTTCGTATATTTTTTTTCCATGATTTCTTAGTTTCTATACTCAATATGAAATTTGTAAAAATTCCTCATTCTCTTTTTTATTACTTAATAGTATTAATGATCTATGAATGACAATTTAGTTAGCTTTGTACCAAGTGAAAATATTATACGTTTCAATTTGATTCTATTTATGTATATTAGTAATATATGTATGGGTAAACTTCACTCCAGGTCCCGAAACTTTTAATTTTGTATCAATTTAGTCCCTATTCTTTTTTTAGCCTACTAAGTCTCCGACTTTTCATTAATTATTGTATTATGTCCCCAATGTTACTTTTCATCCCCAACCTTTCAATTTTCTCAAAATGACTATTATATCCTTGATTTTTTTCCACTACGCGTCCCCAACCCTTCAGTTTTTATACAATTTTATCCCCATTATTTTTTAGACATATAGAACTTCCAACCTTTCATTTGTTGTCGTGTTATTTCACTAATAACACATTTCGTCTTCTCCCTTTCAATTACTAATTTTAGTTCCTATTAAAATTACCATTATACATTTAATCATTTAAATAAAAATAAAAAAATAAAAAATTATATAAAATAAGAACTCTACACATCTTAGCCCGCAGTAATCTATAAAAAAAATTTGATCTACACCAAACTTGATGGATACCTAATCCACGTAAAAAAAAAGTTTCAAATCTGAAAGTCGATGTAACAAATTGGATCGGGTTTTTGATTCATCACACATCACGTACAGGATATGGATCAAGGTGGATAAAAAAATTATTTTCTATTTATAAAAATGAAATTAAACCTTAATATGTTAATTCTAATTTTTTGTGGATCCACTATTGGCGAATTAGATTAGATTAAGACAGATAACAAATCGATAGCAAATTAGGGTGAAAAATCACCAAAAGAGATAAGAAATGAAATTAGAGTAAGTTATTTTGGCTATGTTTAGTTTTTGTAAATTCAAAATCAATTTTTTTGGGCGGATCTATCAATTCGCCGTGTGATTTGTAGTAGGTTAAGAAATCGGATTCGATTCGTCAAGTTGATACTTAGATCGACAATGTTCTTCGACTCGAATTTGATATCTATCAAGACCATCATAGATCATTTTTTTGTTATTATTATTTCTGACTGTCATCATTGGGTTATGTAACAGTAAGTTGGAGTGTGTCGACTTATTATTTTATATTGTTTCATTTTTTATTTAAATAATTAATGGTATTAATAGTAAAATTGCCAAGACTCTTATGGTCTGATGACATCCTAGTTAGATTCTTAAACTCTTGGTCAAGTATTTGATTCTCCATGTTAGGTATGAAAAGTGTTAATGGGGATATAAAATGATAAAAAATGAAATGTTGGAGTTCCTATGCGTCCAAAAAAATTAGTACAAAATTCTATAAAAATTAAAAGGTTGGGACCGATAGTGGAAATAAGTTATCAAGGGTATAATAGTCATCTTGATAGGGGTTAATAGTGAAAATTGAAAGGTTGAGGACGAAAATTAACGTTGGGGACATAATACGATAATTAATGAAAGGTTGGGGACTTAGTAGGCCAAAAAAAGATTGGGGACTAAATTGATACAAAATTGAAAGGTTGGGAACCTGGAGTGAAAATTGCCCTATATGTATATGAGTGAGTAGTACGCAAAAAGTCATGATTATTTAGTTTTTCAAATTACTACGCATTTTTTGTTTTTATTAATTATTCTATTTCGTGTAATGCACGGGTATACAACTAGTAGAATTATTAAAGTGAAATAATTAATAAATGAAAGGATATAATAGAAAAATAATCTTAAATTTACTTTTCCAGCACTATTAAATTAACTTTTTTAAATGCTTGTGAAAATAGGAAAAAGGGCTATATCTTTTGTGTGAGACAGAGGCAGTAAAATTTCTGGTCATTTGGGCATGGTGCTCCCATCAAATAGGGAAACTGAAATAGATACACATGCGAGTTCATATAAAGTGCTCACGTGAAGAAATGAGCACAGAAAAAATTTTGGTACTCTAAGAGTACTGAACTCAGTACTCCTAGCCAATTAAGAATTCATATGTGGATTCGAAGGCCCAATTTATTATTTAATTTAGGCCCTAAATCTCATATGTAAGTTCTTGATTAGTCAGGAGTAACGAGTGTTCAGTATTTGTAGAGAGTATCAGAATTTTTAGTAACATGATAAAGAATCCAATACTCTAGGAGTACCTAAAATAAGGTACTTCAGGTCAATCAATAACCTACTTATGTGTTTCAAAGACCTCAATTTAACAATAACTTGAGTCCCTCTTAAAAGAACATAAAATAAGCATTACACGATTGTAGGTAATGACACTGGTAGTCGGATATCAATAATCAATTGCCCCGCTTTAAGAGATTGAGGAGTGAGTCCATTCAAATACTATTTATCTCCTATGAATCCACATATCATTTCTTAATTTTGTCAATGGGGTGAATTATATGACATTCTTTGAGTACCAGAATTGTTCCATGTTAGAAAAAAACTATGATACTTTAAGAATACCAACCAATCAAGAATCCACATGTAGATTCAGGAGCCCAATTTGTTATTTAATTTGAGTCTTAAAACATACATGTGAGCGTTTTATTGGTTGAGTAGGAAAACAGGAGTTTTTTTTTTTCTCATGTTTAGTCAATAGCACAATGGATAATGTTGTATTCTTATGTTCTTCTTTGTCACTAATCCTTAAACTCATACAGATGATCGTATTGTCTCTTATTGTTAAACGAGTTCGAGTTAAAGCGCTGGTAAAGAATAAGAGGGCTGCTATGGAAGCCTTTGGTACTTATGTTGAGGTTGGTCCATAGTTATTCTAGAAATTGCACCTTAATTTTATTTGCTAAGGGGGTTCGATTCTCATGATAATTTCCACGTTAAACGTTTACCTCCAACCGATTCGACGACTATTTAATTATTATTAATTATTCATTTCAAATTTAGAGTCCACCTCATCTCGTATCCATATCTTGTCCAGCCTATCAAATTACTGACATATAGCGATAATTATGTAAGTAATTTATTAGGGTGGACAACACCATGAGATGAGGTGAATTTACAGTATTATTATCCTTCAAATTTCCTCAAATTATAATGAGAATCGAAGACCTTTAAATTAATTATTTTGGCTACAATGTTTTGCAATCATTTCCAGATCTTATATGTTACTATTTCTTAAAGCCTATAGCTGGAGATACCAAGGATAAGGCATTTCTAAAAAAGGCTCTAAGATGTGTTCGCGTAGTGATTTGTCCAAATGTAAGGCTCTATCCCTTTCATCTTTTCTTTATGTAGAAATTAATAATATCTCGAATATAATAATGTGCACGGTATGAGAGAGATAGCTAAAAATGATCTCCCGTTATAATCCCATTAGAGGCATACGTGGAGATATCATTGGACAGCTCATGGATTGTCCCACAGTAACAACCCACATGTGAGTTAATGATGTGAGTTAATACTGCTAGACGTATAACAGGAGATTGGGCCTAATAAGTTATAAAAATAATCTCTCCCATATGTCCGGCGGGAGATCATTAGACAGCCCACACGTGGGTTATAAGTTATATATTTGTCATTTTACAATTGGACAAACTCCTTTCCTCTGAATCATTCTTAATACATTAAAGATTTAAGCACCACATATCTTGTGTCGTAATCATTAGCGGTTCTAAGGCATGTGATGGCCTGGAAAATATTTCAAAATTTATGTAGGAAAAACACATTTATATACACATTGAGTCGAACTAAATTTTTTTAATTACATCCCATGTTGGAAAAAAAAAAAATAGATCTCCACCACTAGTCACGATGGCACTAGATGGTGCGAGGTGGCATAATAGAGACGGTTAGATGTGAGTATATCACAATACCTTCACAAATCACATCATTGGATACTATTATACCACATCATCTGTCCAGTACTGCACCAAACGTGTGGCACTTGATCAAATTCGATTGTTAATATTAGAAGTATCAATGTAGGTGGGATTTCTATCTAATATTGAAAGCTGGAAAGGTTTAGAACATGTTATCCTATTATCTCCGGTAACGCTGAATTTGGACATCACAGATGAAGTATGTGACTTACACATTTTTTTTTTAAAGTTTATAAGTTTAACTAATAAGTTTTTAGTTGCCTGCGTATAGAGATAGTGGTGGAATCCAATCACTAATGAACAACAATGCAAGAAAATTAGCTGAGGAAGAGGAACGCATGGTGAAGACCTCTGGAATTTGTTATACCATTATCAGAACTGGGTTCGTAAGGAATGACCGAAGGGGGAAACCAGGTTTCAGCTTTGAACAGGTACTGGTGCTTCTTTAATGTTTACCATGTTCTAACAGTGAATCAATAAAATAATGTTATATGATAAAAGTTTAAATCAAATTTCTTTTAAACTAGTTTTTAAAATAGGTGTTACCATAATTTCGTTAAATGACATGTAGTGTCTCTGTGCTTTGTGTGTGCGTTGTGTTGTTTTCAACAAAAAAAAAAAAAAAAAAAAAGGACAAGAACACATTGAAAGTTACTTAAACATTAGGCAAAGTCACAGTAGGGGTGTAAGTAGTCCCCTTTTTTGACATATTTTCGAACCAAACACTTGTAACGGTTTGAAAAGATCTCAAACCTAAACTGAACTATTTTGACCGGTGTGAGACCTTAAAACCGGTACCACGGATTTGTTAAAAAGTCTTTCCTGTCGTTCATGTTAAGTCATTAATAACATTCGTTAATGAATATAACGTAATTTTGCCACAAATTCCTTTCCCTATTGACTTTAACATAGAATATTTTTCCCTATAATGACATTAATTAAAATTAAATTAAATTAAAATAAAACACAAATATCAAAGTATAATAAAGTTAAATATAAAGACATTGAGGCAAAGGGGACAAAATAATTCTGTGATAATGACCAACAAATTATAAAATTGCTTGCTTAGTTGACTGCTAGATGGAGACTAAATTGGAATAGAAGTCTATAGGTAACAACAAAAGGAGACATGTGAGATTATGGTGACGACACGGCGAGTAATGTGGGTAGCAACTAGCAACCATAGGTCATCAGATGAGGAAGTTCGGAGGAGACCTCAGATTGGTTGGGGTGGTTGGGGGGGGGTGAGTGTCTCGGGATTAAACGATTGTGGGACGACAAAGGTCACGAAACAAGTTTGGGTGATTTCTTTATTAGGAAATATAAAAACTAGGTGCTTTGTGATGTGGTTCCCATTCACACCATTAATATTCTTTTGGGTCGGCCGAGGCAATTTGACTAGAGGGTGAAGTTTGATGGCTTTAAGAATAGTTACAACTTTTATAAGGTGGGAAAAAGCGTTGTGGTCACTCTGACGACACGAAAGAAGTTTAGGCTGGGTTGTTTCAAAATTTTAAAACAAAGTACAAATTGCTAATAAGTAATTAAGTCATTGATTCGTTGATTTACTTTACGTCTGACCCAACTTTACAAGATGACTTTAAAAATTAAATATAAGGTTCTAATTGGAGTTTGATAGAATAAATTGAAACATAATGAAGATTCTTTACATTATCATTGTGAATTAGAAGCGAGGAACATTGAAGGCTAGGGATAAAAGCCCTTACATGATAAATAGAATCGGAAGGAATGAAATTATAAACACGTGTCATGGAACTCAAAGACATAGGGTGTGGTCAAGTGGGCAAATGAGTTGACTAGACAATAACAAATTGGACTAATAGGATATTAAGATTTAGTACTTTTCAGAAATGTGGAATGAGCCCATAAAAATTATTAATCTTTTATTTAAATATAATTATAAAAATTATTATTATTATTATTATTATTATTATTATTATTATTATTATTATTATCATCATCATCATCATCATCGTCATCGTCATTTAATCAAGATAAATTCGTAATAATTCTTTAGAAATTTCTAATAATTTATTACTCCTTCCGTCCAACAAAGATAATTCAGTATACTTACTATATTGAATATGTCTTTAACATTTCATTTTCATGTGTGCCTCTAATTCATGTATTTGTTATTACTCTATGTCAACAACTTATGCATTGAAAATATTTTCAAACAATTAATGAGATATGAGAACATGAAAAATAAAGGTAAAATTGGATGTGTTAATTGTTTGCCTTAGTTTTCCATGAAAATGCTAGTTTTCCATGAAAAATTTTCACTTTTATGCCGTTTGATTGGCTTTATTTATATGGAAAACGTTTTCCCAGTTTTGGTCACATGACCATGTTTTCCAGGAAAATAAGGAAAATATTGTCCTTAGGGGGCCTAGGTAATCGGTTTTCTAGAGAATTGGTATTCCATATATTTCTTAATTATTTAATTTTTTTAATTTAAAAAACAGTTGCATTTTTTAAACCTTTTTTATATTGGACTATATTAATTAGGTAGCTTATCTAGTAAGTTGAATTTTTTTGCTCTGCATTCTCGAATTTTATCTCTTTCTTTTCCCCCCTATTATGTGTCGTTCTTGCTAATATTAAGAAATATAAAACCTTATGGCCATTTCACAATTTACAATTGTACAACATTGCTATTCATGAACAAATCACTCACTCAATTTCGTATGATTTTTTTTTATAAGTTTCTACTGTACATTAGTAATCCTCTTTTCTTTTTTTATTTCATTATGGTTTGATTCCATCTCAAATGTAAAAACTGATGTATGTGTAGATTTGGAAAATGAAAAAAAATACATAAACAAGGTATGTATAATTAATTTCCATTTCATGGGAAAAAGTCAAAATTCTATAGAAAAAATAACAATTTTATGATAAAATAATATTGGCTTTCAAACAACAAATGAAACACCAAAAGATGAAAAGAAACAACAATTTCTTGACGGAAAATTAAAAGATCGGACACATGTAATTGACATTTCCCGTGAAAATAAATTCCAAGGAATTCAGTTACCTGTAAAACATTTTTTTTCATGCAATTTCCACCCTTGCAATCAAACGCACACACGTTTCAATTATATTAACCATTATTTCTTAATATGTGTAAAAATAACTACGAGAGTATCTTTGTGGATGGAGAGAGTATAGTTTTCTAATAATTTTTATTGAACAAAATTTAAATTTTTTCTTTTCTTTTTTTTTTTGAACGGTTTATATGGTGAATTTCAAATGTTTAAACCTAAAACAAATGATTTTTGAATGGTCCGGTTTGGTCCAGAACTGTTTTGTTGATGGGTACAGCGTGTCACCAAACAGTAGGTTTTCGAAAGGCGATTTTTGTTCGGTTTTCTAGTTTCACGGTTTTTTCTTACAATCCTAAGTCATGTGGTTAGTAATTGAACTCTTTGTCAAGACATAAAGAGTTGAATTTCAATTTGAAGCTTTCAACCTTTAAAAGTTTATGTTAGGTTTGAAGACTAAATAAATGTGGGTAACATAAGTTTTTTTTCCCCTTAAATAGTGAAAACTCATTTTGGAGAAGAGACATAGCTAAGAGAAGTGTGGTCCGAAATGTGCTATAGTAGTTAGATACCAACGTTCCAAATAGGAGATCTCAAATTCGAGCCACACACACACTCTCTCTCTCTCCTTCCTTATATCTCCTTGGCGCTAGGAGAGAAGAAATCACTAAGGTTTCTCCTAAAACAAATATGGTTTCCAACGATATATATCACTAAATGTCTCATGTTTTGCATACTTTTATCTAATTAGAGGCCTCAGAAAATATCATTAGAGTTGGAATTTTTTACGCGGTCTACTTATAAATTGACTTGTGTAGGGGAGTGCAACAAGGGGAAGTCTTAGTAAGGAAGATGCGGCCTTTATATGCGTGCAAGCTCTTGATGTTGTCCCACAGAAAGGGCTAATCTTTGAGGTTTTGTGAACTCCTAATCTTTTATATACTTCATCCGTCCCACAAAAATAATTCATTATACCATTTTCATCCGTCCAAAAAAAAATAGTCAACTTACCATAATGAGTATATCTTCAGTTTTTCATTTTTATATGCCCCTAATTAATGTATTTGTTATTACTTTTTATTACTCTACGTCAACTGCCTATGTACTGAAAGTATTTTCAAACAATTAATGAGATATAAATATATATATGGAAAGATACAAGTAAATTTAATGTTCCAACTAAACTATTGTTCATTAATATGTGTGAAAATAACTAGTGGATTATCTTTGTGAGGTGTAGGGTAATTTTGTAATTTACTAATGTGTTATGCGGAGAAAATTCTCGTATTTCGATGAGTCATGCTATTTGTAGTGAAGTTTTTAAAAAATTTTGTGAAATTGCTCAATTTTTTGAAAATTTTTTTGAAGGCTTCCCTAGAAATAGCATTTTCTTTGAGAAGTATATACTCTATCGTCCATGGTCAAATTAAAATCTGACATGTGGAGTTCAGGGGTCCAATTTATTGCTAAATTGGGGCCATTAAACACACATGTGAGTTCTCCATGAAATGTTAGAAATTTTTTCGTGACATGTGTAGAATAAACATTTAGGAATCCACTAATTATTCAACCTTCTCATAATTTGCCTATTATAACGAACCATAACAAAATAAAACAACCCTTTCACAGGCTTCTTAGGATATTTATACATGTTTATGGAAGTGGATTTATTGTTTCATGAAATTAAGGTTTGGTTGTACACAAACAGGTGGTAAATGGAGATGAGAAGGTTTTGGATTGGAAAGAACTCTTTGAGAATTTGTTGCAGAGCTCAGAACAGTAATTTGATTAGTTATACTTTTATATACAGAAGATACCTCTATCTTATTATTTGTTGGTACTCTACCCAAATAATTCATTTAATTTAATTTACATTTTGTGTAATTTGCATTAATAAATATCTTATTTCTCTCTCTCTCTCTCTATATATATATATGCATGTATATATATATATATCTTTCTAGTTATAATCACTATATAATAATATATAAAAGGTGGAATCCTTGTAAAACATTTGGATTCCACCTTTATCCGTACTTTTTTATTTTAATTCCCAATTTGCCCTTACTTCTTATTATTCCTCATTTATTATAACAATTCATTAATTATAATATTCAATACAATTTAATTAATTAGTCTAACATATATTATCCTTCAAGCTAATACTTTTAGTTTTACATGCTTAAAGAACTTATGAAGAAGCTAAAATAATGTGAAACTTAATATATATATATATATAATTCAAAACAATAAAAAACTCTTATCATGAACACAAAAATAATTATTTAATTATTTTAGCTTAACACAAATAATTTCTCAAGAAACATGTTTTTCTTTAACAACATGCACAAATAATTATTTAATAATTTTTAGTGTACTATTTAATAATTCCAATATTAAGATTAATCTTTAGTGTTTATTGTGTTTAATTTCAATTCAATTTCAAGATTAATCTTTGTTGTAGTATTTATTGTGATTAATTTTAATTTTAACAATTATTTCAATAAAGAGTTTTGAAATTGAAATTACAATTGTAATTCTTATCGGCTAATTTGCACAAATGGACCCTATCGTTTACTAGCAGTGCAAAATAGACCTTATCATTTTTAACTTAGCGATTTCAACATTAACATATATTATTCCTTGCAAAAAGGACTTTATTATCTAAATTTATCAATTTCTGTTGTTAAAATGACCTTTTTACCATTTATTTTTTTCTAAAATATAACTGGGTAATTTGCATAAATAGACCCCATTGTTTACTATCAGTGAGGAAATAGACCCTATCGTTTCTAACTTGGTGATTCCAACCTTAACGTATAATATTCCTTGTAAAAAGAACCTTATTGTCTAAATTTATCCATTTATGTTGTTAAAATAACCTTTTTACCCCAATTTTTTTTTGCTAAAATATAATTCTTTTTAAAAGTATTTTTACCCTTAAATTCAAGTAAAATATAAAGACAAAAGGTCATATTTTAATTAACTGATGTATCATGTTGGTGTTTATATTGATCATCACACACCGCAGCGAAGAAGTTGAAGCTTCCACTAGAAATTCCAAAAAATATTTTAGTTAACTAAAAAATTGAAAAGGTCATATTTGTTTTGTGGTGGTGGGTGGGTAAAATTATGATGGCAGTTGAATATGGGTACATCAAAATATAAATTTTTGTTTTTATATTTTACTTGAAATTAAGGGTAAAATACTTTAAAAAAGAATTATATTTTAGAAAAAAGAAAATAGGGGTAAAAAGGTCATTTTAACAATAGAAATGGATAAATTTAGGCAATAAAGTCCTTTTTACAAGGAATATTATACGATAAGGCTGAAATCGCCAAGTTAAAAATAATAGGGTCCATTTCCGTATTGCTAGTAAATGATAGGGTCCATTAGTAAATGATAGTGTCCATTTGCGCAAATTATCCAATTCTTATCCCCAAACCTTTCTTAAAACAATTATTAATGCGATAAATTGTAACTCCCATTTGAATTTTTAAATACCAAATTCCATTTTTAATTCCTCAATTTCGATTTGTTTATTATTTAATTTAAATTCTATTATTAATATTCAGTGTTTATTGTGGTCAATTTTAATTCAATTCCAGGATTAAAACCACAATAATAAATAAATACAAAGTAAGTATAGAGATCTCTTCAAAGTAATATTTTATAAGTGCATTGTTTAACTAATACTTTATAAAAAATTATAAACATGCAATAATCGTACTATAAATTTAAATATATTTAAATATTATGAACAAGAATAGGAACCAAATGGTCCAAAATTAATTATTTTTTTGTATCAAGTTGTTGTATATTATATTATATGTTATCATACAACGTACAACGCACGTTTTAATTACTCGTAAAATAAATAATAGTTTCATCAAAAGTTGTAATGAATACCATGTAGTCCACTATCTTGTGCGAACTGAAATTTCTGAGTCTCAAACAAGCAACGGAATGTTATGTGAAGGTCAGATAAGATTGGACCGACCCTCAATTTCAAGGGTCTTTAAGCATTCTTCTAATATAAAATTCTGAAGTCTTAGGTTAAAATTTATATAGCAAAAATTTAACTGTAGAAAATTACTCCCTCCATCCACAAAGATATTCCGGTAGGTAATTTTACGTGGATAAATGATGAGTAGGTAATATGGTTGGAACATTTAATTTTACCTTATTTTTTCATATATACCCTTGTGTCATTAATTGTTTGAAATATTTTCAATGCATAAGTAGTTGAATAACAATAATTAATTAGGGGCACACAAGGAAATGAAACATTGAATACATGTTCAATATGGTAAGTAGCCTATCATTTTGGGACAAACGAAAATGGAATAGTAAACTATATTTTTGGGACGGAGGGAGTAAGAGTTTAATTATATATGTTGTTTAAATTGTGTTGCAGTGGTTAAGATGATTGAGTTTTGAGTAGGAGGTCTCGAACTCGAACCACATCTGCTCCTCCCCGAATTTCCTTATGCTCTCCTATATCCACCTTGTATCATGAATGAGTTAATTGCCAAAGTAACATACAGTAAATAATGTTGAGTCGAAATATCACTAAGATTTTCTATGTAGGCCGATCGGGCATCTGTATGGAGTTCTAGAACAATAGAAAACAACCAAGTAGCATGTGACTTGGGTGTTTTTTATTGGTTCTCAGGCTCTAAATCTAGCTCCATAGAAATATGTATTTCCCCTTTGCTTATCTTGATTTCAACAGGATTTCCTTTTCTTTGCCGAATTCATTGTTTGAACAAGATATATAAACTACACTAAAGACTAATTGGGTGTCAGGGTAGAATAATGCTACTCCCTTATTTGTTTGTTTAATAGGTGACTTGAAAAGGATATAATGTCCTTTTATCCTACCCTGGTTGGAGTGTATAAACTTGTAGGGTAATTATATTGCCACTACAATTATTTCTAGTTTCCCCACATTTATTTTATGTACTAAATATCCTTTAATGAAGTGACGTATATAAAGCTAAGTCCACCAATACTTGTTAATTACACATCTATTTGTGTAAAAAACTTAATCAAATAATTTTTACATTATTGATTTCCTTAATTTATTTGTCCATGAATACTTGTTAATTACATATCCATTTGCATCAGAAACTTAATCAAGAGTTTTTACGTTATTTGATTTCCTTAATTTATTTGTCCATTAATACTTGTTAATTACATATCCATTTACATAATAAATTTAATCAAAGAATTTTATTTCTTTAATTTATTTGTCTATCAATGCTTGTTAATTTTTTATATATTTGCACCACAATTTTAGTTATTAATCTATCTAGGAGTGTATAAATTTCAAATAAAGCTTTACGAGACATTTTTTCAAACATGTGGAGTGCAAGTTTTGTCCAACTTCCAAAAAATCCCAGAAATTCTAGAATTCTTCAATAAACAATGTCCAAAAAATTACATATATCCACCAAAACCAACTAAATTCATGTTAGCCAGATATAACACAAACCCTAGAATCATAATTTCCAAATTCTAAACAAAATGCTTCCTGAATCATAAAAATCTTTTCATCATTAACTTATTCTCTATAAAAATTACATTCAAGTTCAACTTAGAAGAAGTGGAATGAATATGAGATTGATGAGTAGCTGAAAAGGGGACGGTGGTTGCGGGCTTTGAATGATGCTGGAACTGGTGTGGACTTCAAACGCTAGAACTGGTGGTCAAATAGAAGCTGCCAGTGGTCATATCATTGTCCGCTACCAGTGGTTGAATGGAGCTGCGGTATCGAAGATTTGTTTGTTGTAGAATAGGGGATTAACTCATTTAGGGAAACGCGACTTGGGGCCTTCTGGCTTTGAAATAAATTGTTGAGAATCGGCGTCGTTTCTACATAGAACCAACACCATTTTACTAACAATACACATCGATTGGTTCCATGCAGATCAACTCGCGTGCAAAATCAACGCATTTCAAAATAGGCGTCGGTTGCGCTACCCATGTGCAAACGATGCCTAATACACGTCAGTTTCGCAAAGAAATCAAAGCATATAGTATGAACAAAATTTTCAAAATTGCCACTATATTTTCTTTATGCGTCGCTTTTTGAACAAGCCGACATGCATTTCGTATTTTTTTGGGGTGAAATTTGCAGTAAAACGTGTAATTCTCATGTTTTTCCACACACATTGGCAAAGAGCGACATAAGACTTTTGAAATGGGCCCCCCCCAAAAAAAAAAAAGAAGGAAAAATTCAAAGATACCAAATAAAGAGAAAAGAATGGGAAGTGCACTAAAATTATTATCCTAGTTCACCTTCTTTTTCCCTACGAAAATGATTAATTCCTGTATTTGATTGTTTGTAGTTTCACATGATAGCCGCACGCTATCATATCCAAAAGAAACCCATTGAAATGAAACTTTAATTCCTACAGATGAAATGGATGATGCTAGACTAGGCGCATAGATTGGAGGAGAAATCCCAGGTGGTGAGGCAGGAATTGTGAGGGATGGTAGCGGGTTTGATTACGAACTTGAAGGGCTGGAAGGCTGTAATATCGGAAGGATATGTACGAGAGCGGACTGTAACCAGATAGGAAAGTGCAATATTTAGGAAGAGGAGAAAGAAGATGAGCTGGTCACAATTTGACATGCTGATGGAAACTTGAAAAACTAAATAAATGACTTTCAGTGACCAGTTTATATTGTTATCCTAGTTCACCATTTTTCTTGGCCTACAAAAATGAATTCTTGCATTAGATTGTCTAGTTTTGTTGGCCACTACTGGTGGTCGAATGGATTTGCGGTATCGAAGGTTTGTTTGCCGAAAAATAAGGGATTAACTCATTTAGGGATTCGGTATCTGATAAGCAACTTGGGAATTTCTAAGTTTGAAATGTTATAGAGAATAGGCATCGTGTTGTATGGAACTGATGCCGTTTCACCAACAATACATGTCGATTCCACGAAGAACCGACGTGTAAAATCAATGCGTATTGAAATAGGTGCAGGTTACATTGTATTTGTGCAACCGACGCCTAATAGTTATACACATCTACTTCACAAAGTAACCGACATGTATAGTATAAACAAAATTTTTAAAATTGCCACTGTGTTTTTTTTATTTATCGCTTTTTAAACAAACCGACGTGCATTCCGTATTTTTTTTAAATCAAATACTTGGTAGTGTGTGTAATTCTCGTGTTTCGGCACATATATTGGAGAAGGGCATGGATTGAAAGACGTTTGACATAGACCCTCCCAAAAAAAAAGTCGAAGATGCACAAAACAGAGAAAAGATTGGGCAGTGCACTACAATTATTATCATAATTCAACTTTTTGTTTTTTTGGCCTATGAAAATGATTAATTCTTGCATTGGATTGTCTGTAGTTTCACACGATAGCCACATGCTATCATATCCAAAAGAAACCCACTGAAAATGGAACTCGAATTCTTACAGATGAAATGGGTGACGCGAGATTGGGGGTATGGATCGAAGGAGAAATCCCATGTGGTGAGGCAGTAACTGGGAGGGATGGATGAGGGTTTGATGATAGAAATGAAGGCTCGGAGGGCTGTGATATCAGAGGGATATGTAAGAGAGTTGATCGTAACTAGAGAGGAAAATGCATTATTTATGAAGAGGAGAAAGAAGATGAACTGATTAGAGTTTGACATGCTGATGGAATCTTGAAAAACTAAATAGATGAGTTTCAGTGACGGGTTTATATTATTATCCTTGATCACCATTTTTTGTTGGACTACAAAAATGAATTCTTACATTAGATTGTCTAGTTTCGTGGGCCACTATCGATGTTTGAATGGAGTTGCAGTATCGAAGGATTGTTTGCTGTAGAATAGGAGATTAACTCATTTAGGGACTCAATATCTGATACGTGACTTGGGGCTTTCTGATTTTGAAATAAGTTGTAGAGAATCGGCATCAATTCTGCATGGAACCGACGCTGTTTCACCAGCAATACAAGTCATTCCCGGCAGAATCGACGTGTAAAACCAATGTGTTTCGAAGTAGGCGTCCGTTGCATTGCTTATGTCCAACTGACACCTAATTTAAGAAACCGATGTGAATAGTAGTAAAAAAGAAAATTTAAAAATTGCCATTGTATTTTCTTTATGTGTCGTTTTTTTTGAATACACTGCAGACATGAATATCTAAGAAAAATCACACAAAAGGCAAGCACGCAGATTAAAATATATGAGTGACAAAAACAAATGCAAATCTGAAATTTATATTTTTATTTTTCTCTTTTTTAAAACACATTATACACTGTTAAATAAATTAATTCATAATTAACAGACTAACCAAAGATCTACTAGTCAAAAATTAGCACACAACCAAATTAATATTTTTCATGTTATATCCCCCATGTGTGTGAGAGGATAGACCTCAAAGTCAATCACGACTGCAGATTTGCTTTATGACATACCAAAGAACAGACACATGTGTGCATAGCAGACCAGCCATCATCTCTAAAATCTCTATATAAGAAAAATACACGTAACACCCAGCAAGCCGACTTTTTCAAGTTAATGGCTTTGTCTCTTGGAGGTAGAATCGACTATTTTTCAATCAAACTCTATAGATATGAAATATATGTTTTTGTTTGAATTGTCAGTTGTATATTCCACTGGCCCTGCTCTTAGCATCAGAAGTGTACAAAGTGTAGAGAGATTTGAGATACTGACCATTGGTTGACACAACAAGTTCTGCTTCCGATATACTTGATAACAAACACAAACGCAACTTATTCCCAAATAGCTGTTAAAAATGTGATTAACACTTTAGCTATTACCAGCCTGATTAAATGAGCAAAAATATGACTGGCAAAACCAAATTTAGTCCATTAACCAAAAATATATTACTGATTTTTATTGTGTTAAAAACGTCAAAATAAAATTTTACAAAAGAATGCAACACACAAGCACATATGCTGATTTCGAACAAAATGATAGACAAAATCCAATATATAATTTTTGTTTGATAAAAAGAATGCATCATGCAAATGTTCAGCAATTTTCAACGACTTTCAAATCTAGTAGTATCAAAGACTTGGTAAGTATATTAGCATACTGATACTCAGTCAATCAAGGTCATCAAGAGACAAAGCAATTTTCAAATGTGATGATCCTTAGAGTATAACAAAAGAGTGTGTGAACTAAACTGCCTCACAACCTGGTTCATTATGAAGATACCAAGAGAATTCTATCTAGCTCAATACTTACCTGTTCAGTCAGAATTAAATTTTGCGAATTTTGTCTACCTGCAGATATGTGTTTCCTAAGTTTTTCCCCCCTGCTAGTTTTGACTTGCATTAAGATGCAGAATGTTTATCCTTTCGCTCCCCTTGACTATCTTGACCCAAGCCTTTTGATTTCAAGAGACAATTCCTGAAAATTTACCAACCTTCCAAATGACAAGATCAAATACATGTATGAACCAATTCGGAATACGAGAAAATAGATATACAGGAAACTTTTTTAAAAAAATAAATTATTTACGCAAATACCAGATATAAAATACAAAATGAAGAGATTTTCGAAGAGCGAAGAAACAATGAATTTGGTGAATAACAATGGTCAACATGGTGAACAAGATTATTGGGGATAATCTTATTTGCATAAAATTTCAAATCTTGCTTTTTAATCAAAATTTGTGTCACATTCAATAAGCTCTTGTGTTTTCATTCATTTTTAAATTTCACATGCATGCTTTTATGTTTATTATCTAAAAGTCTATAACATCTAGACTTTTTGTGACTAGTAACACCACAATAAAAGCATATGGGCTCAAACATAGATTTTCAAACATGCATAAATTTTTCTTTACTTCTTCCATTTTTAATTTGTCTCCCTTTCTTATGAGTAGTAAACAAATTGCGCACATATTTAAAACATTTAGGAAGATGTGAAATTTGATTCCACTGGTGCTTACTAGTCATCTTGGAATGAATAGAAAATTTAGAAGTAGTATAACGATGTTTATCACATTGAAAAGGAATATGGGAAGAATACTTACCTGGAACCTCGTTATATGCTATGTACGATCTTATATACTAACTGGAAATCTAAAATTTTTCTGGGTTTCAGTAGTGGATCTTGTTCCAGGCACACTTGCTATATTACTTCCAGTCCTAGGCTGTATGGGAGATTTAGACACCGTTGAGCACGATATAATTTACTGATGATGTACAGTACTATCTGCCTTGTTTTTAGTCACAAAAATTGTGTTCACAGTAGGCAGAACACTGGGATTTGACTCCTTGACGAATTGTACGTCACTAGAACCTTTTCCTTCCCTTTTCCAGTGTAGCCTAAGCCACTTTTGATATTAGGAGTTCTTAGAACTTTATTGAGACTGACAGATCCAATTGTGAGTTCTTTGATTCTACATTTTACCGATTAAGTTCTATTGAAAGTTTTTGTATTTGAGAATTCTTTTCATCCAATTGTTGAATCACTATTTGCAACTGATCATTCTTCTTTTCATCAATAGTCATACCTTCTTTTAGAACATCACATATTCTGCAAGGTGTTTTTCAACTGTTCCTGCAAACAAAATTCATATGGATCAATATTTGGATGGAAAAATGCAGGCAATGATCTCACCTATTTTTTGCAAGTTCTATCCTCCTAATCCGAAATAGAGTCCCCTTCATCTTCACTCCGGATAATCTTCGTTGTCTTTTTATCATGAGTTCTTTTCAATACGTTGGCACACTTTGAGGCGACATGTCAAATCCCTTCACATTCATAGCATTGAATTTGGCTCGCAGATTTTTTGGATTTGGTAGATGAGGATATTTGCCTTTTTAGTTTGTTGAAGCTGATTTTTCTGAATTTTTCTGTTCTGTTAGAACTCCAAAAATTTCTTAAATAGTCTGGAAGAAGTGTCAATATTTTCATCAGTTTTATCTTCTTCAGTTTCATTTTCATAGTTCTCCATCTTGAATGCTACGTTGCGCTTCTTTTCTTTCTTTCTTTCATTTAGATGAAGTTCATAGGTCATTAAAGATCCCACCAGTTCCTCGACTTTCATTTTGTTAATATCTTTGCTTTAGCTTTCTTCTGTGGCGGTGATCTTGGGATGAAACTGATAAGGTAATGAGTGAAGAATTTTTTGCATAATCTTCTTTTCTGAATATTTTTTTTTCCAAGTTCACATGCAGAGTTTGTAATGTCACTCAATTTGGCAAAGAAATCTTTAAATTCTTCTTCTTCCTCCATCACCAGCAGTTCAAATCTTGAAGTGAGCATTTGCAATTTTGATGCCTTCATTGTAAAGGTCCCTTCATGTGCCACTTGCAATATCTCTCATGCTTCTTTTGCAACCTTACAAGTAGAAATAAGATGAAATTGGTTAGCATCCACGAGCATTTAATGTTTTAGAATTTGCATTTGCATCAGCAAAGTCATTGATACTCCATTCTTCAGGTTCTTTCACTCTTACAACATTGTTTCTAGTAACAGTAGGTGTTTTATAACCTTTAAGAATGGAATGCCAGGATTTTTCATCTAAAGACTGGATGTAGACTTGAATACGGATTTCCCAATAAGCATAGTTAGTTCCATTCAACACAGGTGGTCTAAAAGATGCCATAACATTAGACTCCATATCTAGAGTAATAAGATTGCACTTTTAATAAAAGTGACCTACTCTGACACCAACTGAAAGTCTTTAAGTACCCTAGATATGTCTTGTGATATGAATATTTCAGTTAAACTTTCTATTCAAAGTGAGATAGAATTTGCATAGTATTGTAGAGTACAATCTCAAAAAAAAATAGGATTATGTTCATGCAACCACATCAAACAACATACAGAATATAATTGCAGAATTAAAGTGAGAACACCAGATATAACGTGGTAAAACACTTAAGGGAAAATCTATGGGCCCCTTTGCCATGGGAAAACAATCCACTATAAAGATAATCAAAGTACAAGAAAAACAATTTTTGTAAACTCGCAAGAACACAAAAGAACAATCATTGAAAGCAAACAAACTCCCCTATTTCTTTCTTCTAACTTGTTGATGGAGAAGAATCAAATCCTCCGGTCTTGGCTTTATCACTACTCCTTTCTTGTACTCGATTGCAACCACTTTCTGGATTAAGAACCTACGTTCTTAACTCTACACCAAAAAGCTGATTAACTAGTTTGGGATTGTTCACAATCACGCTCAAAGAACTCTCAGTTCAAAGCTCTTCCGATCTGGGAAAAATCCATGGATGTGAAGCATGTTCTGTCTTTCACAACTTGAGTCAATTCTATTATGTTCAACTTTTTGTACTTTGGGTAAGCCTGACTCAATATTTCTCCTCACTGACGTGATGTTCTAAAAGCCTAGTAGCACTCCCCAAGTCACACCACTTTTGACCACTTTCCTGCAATAAATAGACTTCCCAAAAGTCTAAGGATAATTATCAGGAATATTCGAATTTGAATTATCAACCATATTTCATATTCAAACAATATGTCTACATTCAATGGACAATTAAATATGAAATATCTATCAGTGATAAAATACTTATCTCGAATAAACTAAATATAATTTGAAATAAAATAAATCTTATCTTTAACAATCTTTTGACAATTAAAAACCAACCATAAAATAATTAAGTAAAGCCAATAAAAAATATTGGTAAAAGCTTGCTCACATATTTTACCAATAGTATGTAATTATAGTAGATTAAGTAATTATTAAATGTTTAGATCTTATATTTCCTTTTGTTTTTTTTGGAGTAGATTTGGCCTTCACAAAAATGATGAATTGTTTTTTTATTTCACATGTCATTTTCTTTCATTTCAGTATAGTTAATGATATGCTTTTTTTTTTTTTTATGTATACATGTAAAGATGTAGTTTAAGACGAAATCTCTTACATAGATGAGCTGAAGTGTTGCGAGCAATATTCTCTCTACATGCGCACAATGTGATTTTACCACTTTTTCCAAGTATCTATATACCACTCTATTGTTGCAATTTTGTTTTTAGTCCACTACTACAGAATAACAATTTAGGCGTCAGTTGTACTGAGGAATACACATCGGTTTGGACGGTGAAGCCATTGCCAGCGATGCGCATTGTGAAGGTATATGCTTAGGTTTATGGACGACGCCTAAAGGACACAAAAGGCGTCTGTTGTTGCTCAAAAACAGACGCCCATAGTCCTTCTGAAAAAATTAAATAAAACAAACAATAGGCATCAGTTGTAGAGCAAGAACTGACGCCTATTGCTGGTTTTAGGCATCGGTTCTTACCCTACAACTGAGGCCTATTGTTGGTGCATTTAATTTTTTTCCCAACATTGACTATAGGCGTCGGTTTTGAGCAACAACCGACGCCTATTTCTTTGCGTTTTTTAAGAATGCATCAGCAAAAGCTAGCTATTACCTGTGATCCTGTGAAAGTAACAACAAATGCACAACCCGCAGCCAACAAGAAATAGCATGAACACTAGCAATCTACATACACTTTAACCCAATCATCATCAATATAATATAAATGAAACTACAATCAATAACTACTCCAAACATTAGCAATAATGTAATCTAACATAATAAACTAACGTTAGTAAACCATTGAAAATCAAACTAACCATTGAATATAAATAAAAATACTCCAAACATCAATAACTATTATATTAGTATATTGCTCCAATCATCACTATCTTAATATAAATCTAGCTACAATCAATAACTACTTCAAAAATTAGCAACATTAATGTAATCTATAAATTGCTCAAAACAATTAATTATTAATCAACCATTCAAATGTATACTAACCATTGAAATAATGTAAACTAATTATTGAAATGTACATGTTTGCATGAAAATCTATAATCCATAAGTAAACCATATTTTAAAATAAATATAACTAAAAATCACATACAATTTTCGATAAACTACTTAGCCCATTTATTTTGAATCTCATCCACGTTCACTCGATTATACGATCCAGCTTTATATGCCTACAACAAACAAAAAGAAATATAATTACCTTGTTAATAAAATATATACATGAATGATTTGATAATTCTTAGTTTTCAATAAATATTTATACCTTATCAAGATGCTCTGAACTGCCAGAATATTCTATGACTATCTCATACATATTTCTCATCACACAATAGCCTGTAATGTGAATAACCTGACAAGATACCATATGCTAGAAAGTCATTTATGGTCAAAAAATCATGGTACGTAATGTGAATTGCTTCTGGCTATATGCATCAAACACTGACGCACCTTCGTTCCACAACAACCTCAAATCATCAATGAGTGGTGTGAGGTACACTCTGTGTTGTTTCCTGGCTGTTTAGGCCTTGAAATCAACAATGACAACACGAAGTACTTCCACTTCATATACAACCAAGAAGGAAGATTGTAACACACCAAAAGAATCGGCCAAGTGTTATGTCGACTACTCATATTCTCATGTAGGTTCATTCCATATATACATAGTCCAAGCCTAAGATTCCTATCTTCAATATCAAATTCAAAAAACATCCTATTTATGTTCTTCCACAAGGAAGAATCGGCCGGGTTTCTGAGTTTTTCGTCTTCTTTCCTCCCATTGGCATGCCACCGCATTTTCTTCACATCATTTGCATTCAGAAACAAGCGTTGGAATCTAGGTATTACGGGCGGATTCCATAACACCTTTGCCAGAGGTCTTTTCTTATTTGCCCCATAGGTCGAACTAGGAAGCTCGTTATCCTCGGAAAGCATGTCTCTTAGAAGTTTCAATAACCCTGTAAAACTCTTGTCACTCCACCCACTCTTTGTTTTCAAGTTATACAATTTGCACATAGCAGAAAACTTTGTAAACTTATTGCATCAAGGAAACAAAGCTTTTTCAGGATCGATGAATAGGCCATCGAAAATGCGCAGAGTCTCAATAAATCATCTTGTATACCAAGCATCATTTCATCTATTCGATCATTTTGGATATCATTATCTTCTCTAGCCACATTAATCTCATCACTCTTGTTTATAGTGTTCTAGTCCTGAGCACTCTCATTGTAACCAGTGCTCGTCCTATGAAGCAAACCATCACCGTGTCAAAACTATCACGTATAACCTTCCTTAAAACCACGCCTAATTAAAAGATTCTTCACTTCCATATAGCTATGATACTTTTTTAGATTCTTAGAGTCACAGCAGGGACAAGCCATCAATTCTTCCCGTTTCCTTTTTCTACTATCCTCCGCAAATTTTACAAACTCTTCAACCCCATTCAAATATTCTAATGTGGTACGTCTCTCATGCATCTAACTCCAATCCATATATATCTTACAACCTGTATCAAGATATTCAAAAAAAGAATTACTTCTGTTTAACGGGTAACTTTTTTCTCACTTCTCAAAAGATTGTTACGTTATTTGATTTACTTAATTTATTTGATCAACGATACTTGTTAATTACATATTCATTCTCATCACACACTTAATCAAATTGTTTTTCATTGTTTCATTATAAAAATTTATTTGTTCATCAATACTTGTTAATTATATATATTCATTTGAATCACAAATTTAATCAAAGAATTTTTATATTATTTGATATTATTTAATTTATTTGTCCATCAATACTTTTTAACTACTCAACCCATTTGCAATATTCAAATTTAATCAAAGAACTATTACATTAGTATTTGCTTTCCTTAAAGTACTTGGCCATGACACAATCTTTTTATGCTCCTATATTGACGTCACAAATTTAATCAAATAATTTTTAGATTATTTGATTTCTTTACTTCATTTAAATTTCAACACTTGTTTAATTATGCCACACTTATCTATTTGCATTACAATTTTAGTTTGAAGCAATAATATTAACCTATGTATAAAATACTATAATAGTGTGGAAAACTTTCAACAAAATATTTCTGAGGTATTTCATCAAACACGTAGAGTGCAACATTTCTCCAACTCATGGAATGAACAAATTCCATTCTATTAATCTCAAATTTCATGAATGTCCACCTAAATCATTTGTGCCTAAGACAATATATCCTATATTTAACAAACAAGCACAAGAAATCTCATATTCCTACTAATTAAACAACAAAACCTATCTTTACCAAATTTAACAAAAACCCTAACATCATAATTTCTAAATCTAAAATAAAATCTCTTCACAGATAAAACCAATATTCTCATCACAAACTAACCAACAAATAGAGAAAAAACTATGCAATATTGTTTGGGTTTAAGGCCAAATGAAAGAAGTAAGTTTGAGCCTTAATGTACTTTGCCCGCCGCCGCCGTTTATCGCTGCCACTAGCCGCCGCCAATATATAGGGATTTAGATCTGGTCAAAATATGGGGAAGTCAAATTCGGACAGAATACCAAAGTGAAGGCTGCTGTGTTTTCGCGGAAATTAGTTATGGCAGAAAGTGGTAAAGTTACATAGGAGGGAACCGACGCCTATTCAATAATACACGTCGGTTCCCGGAAGGAATCAATGTGTATTACTTACTAATGGGCGACAGTTGCCAGTTGGCAATCGACTCCTGCTATTTAAAAAATTTTACACGTCGGTTCTTGTAAACGAATCGACGTATATAGTAGTAACGTAATTTTCAAATTGCCACCGCATTTTATTTACTCATCGTTTTTTCAAAAAACCAACGTGTTATTCCATATTTTTCCTAATTCTGTAGTAGTGGTCTCTTCTTTTGGTTGATCTGTGTTCTTAGCATGTCACTTTGGTTTGTGTTAAT
Organism: Nyctanthes arbor-tristis; assembly: GCA_963692815.1. Classification (NCBI taxonomy): domain Eukaryota; kingdom Viridiplantae; phylum Streptophyta; class Magnoliopsida; order Lamiales; family Oleaceae; genus Nyctanthes; species Nyctanthes arbor-tristis. The sequence continues at coordinate 76,059 of CAVNYN010288640.1, read as the reverse complement.
AGATACGGAGCTCTATTTTCTACCCACGACTCTTTGTCTAGATAATGTATGTATTGAAGGTTACTTTATGAAATTCGTGCATTTTTATATGATTGAATAGTAAGAAAAGTGGGAACTTTTAAGTTGTGCTTGATGATGCAATGTGCTCTAAGAACTAGAAGCAATGAATAAGGAGCGACATGATGAGCTATGAGCCTTGCAAGAAAATTTTATTTGTTTGGATATTGGTTCATTTTCTCCTTGATCAGAAGAATCAGTTCTTTAAATTGAATGTTGGAGGTACTCCTTGGCAGGTTGTTTTTGGGAACAATAAAAAAAAAGGAAATATACATCGGTTGATTGAAAAGATGATGGAAAGAAAATATGGTGACAATTTTGAAATTTATGCTTAAACTTTTGATGTCGGTTTATAGTAGAAACATGTGTGTATTGAGAATAGGTGTTTGTTCAAATCGGGCAACTTTTACACTTCAGTTCTTCATTGAACAGATGTGCATTGTTAAAGAATAAGTGTTGTTTCCATGAAGAAATGACGCATTTTCTCTTCCACTTTGAGACCTGTAGAAAAAGTTTATTTGTTTGGATATTGGTTGATTTTCTCCTTGATCAAAAGAATTATTTGTTTAAATGGAATGCTAGATATATTCCTCAGTGGGTTATTTTTCAGAACTAGAAGGTAAATATATAGTAGTGTCCTATTGATATATTTTTTATTCGGAGTTCACTACATGTAAAAATGAGTAGTGCTGGAAATGATCTTTTTTCCTTTGTTTTATGGTAGATGATGTGAAGATGAAATCAACTGTCATTATTTGCCAATACCCAAGCATGTCCTCATGCATGTGTATTTGGCATAGCCAACATACTGAATAAACACTGCAAACTATAAGAAATATATTGATGATAGCTAAAGAAAATAAATAAATTGATTCTAAAAAGGAAGAGAAAGATAACCTTAACATGACTTATCATACTAGAATGTATAAAAGTTAAGGTAAATTTCTAAAAACCTCTTTATATACCACATGGACAATTATATTGGCTGAATTTCCATAATGGTCAGAGATGATAATCTTGCGTCCCTTACGATTAGTCACTCTTGAGAGCCCCACATAAAACTGACCATGCCATCTTTTTTCAAGAAAATACCAACATTCAACAGAGACTACCCTTGGCTCTTATTAATAGTCATTGTATATAAAACCATAACGGGAAACTGCCTCCTCTAAACTGTGAATGGTAGCTTAATATCAAATGGAGTCAATGACATTTTACGAATAAAAAACATGTATCCAATATTCATCCCTGATAAAATTTCTACCTCCAAAACATGATCTCCCTATCTCGTAACTATTAGCCTAATACCATTACATACTCTAGATGGATGATCAATATTTCTCATTAGCATAACAGTAACATCAACTTTTAATTTCAATTTATGACTTGGAAGAATGAAACATTTAATTCCACTTAAGAATTCAAGAGTATGAAGATCTCAAAGCAAATCAGTATTAGAATCAGATTTAGATGTAAAATTCGAACTCAAGTATGTCCTTAATTCAGATTGTGTCCTAGAGACCATGTAATCATTTACCATGTCAACAACATCCCATGTAGGGGCAAGAATAGCTCTCCCCTAAAAGTAAGAAGATCGATCTGCAATTGAAACAAATTCCACTCTATTGAGGAGGATTTCTAGAGACGGAAATCTGGGGCTAGATATTTAGTGGAGGGTGACCATAATACCAGATATTTCCACTATGTGGTTTAAGGACAGCGTATTAAAACTTGCATTCATTATATCAGGGCTTACGAACACTCTTTTTTCTGATCAGCAGGACATTTAGAGTTCTACAGTTGACTTTTTTCATGCTTTATTGACTTTACCTGACGAGCCTATACAATCACTTAAATCTAGTATTATTCCTTCCTTAGTCATTGTGGAGGATAATATTAGGTTGAACCGTACCCTTTCTACTGATGAGGTCAGACAGGCCGTTTTTAGCATTGATACTGACACTGTTACTGGGCCAAATGGATTTACCTCCTTGTTTTATCAGCATTGTTGGAATATTATCAGAGGACGTCTATCAAGCTATTGTTGATTTTTTTATGGTAAGCACTTCCCTAGGGGTTTTGCTGCTACATCTATTATTCTTCTTCCCAAAAAAGATGGTGCATATAGTCGGGTGGAGTTTCGACCTATAAACTTGTGCACTATGTCTAGCAAGATAATTAAAAAGCTGTTGAACACGAGGCCTAGTAAGCTCCTCCCACTTATCATTTCTCCTCTGCAGAGCAGATTTATTTAGGGATTCTTTATTGGAAATAACGTACTCATAGTCCAGGAGATGGTCCACACACTTGATATATGGGTCAGAGTTGGCAACGATATTCTCAAGTTGGATATGGCTAAGGCCTATGATAGGATAGATTGGGGTTCTTGATCTTAGTTATAGAACAGTTTGGTTTTGATCGGCTTTGGGTTGACAGGATCAAGTGGTGCATTTCTGAGTGTAGGTTCTCTGTTCTAGTCAATGGTTAGTTGGCTGTTTTTTTTTCCATCTTGGTGGGGACTACGTCAGGGTGATCTGATATCTCTTAGCTTGTTTATTATTGCTACTAATTATTTCTCACGCTTGCTCAGTCATCAGTTTCAACAGCAACATGTTATGTAATACATATATGGGGGCTCAGATATGGTTTCACATCTTGCCTTTAATGATGATATTATTATATTCACCAATGGCTAGAAGAGGAGTATAGAGCATCTCAGAGGATGAGCTGAGCATTATGTAAGGATGCATAATGAGCCGGCCGGCTCAGGCAGCCTATAGCCCAGCCCGTAAAAAGCCCCTTTGGCTCGCAGGGCCACATGGACCAGCCCGTTAAGGCCCGTGTCAAAGTTAGGTAGGGAAAACAAGAAATTAAACTAAGATAGGAGACAATTTTAAAAAAAAAAAGCCGAGCCGGCCTAGCTCAGCTTTGAAAAGGCTCGAGCTAAAGCTCAAGTCGAGCCTAATTTTCACGGCCGAGCCGAGCCAGGCTTTGGCTCGGGCCTTTTAGGCTCGGTATCAAAAAAGCCTAAGCCGAGCCCAAGCTCAAATTTTGGCGAGCCGAGCTGAGCTTAGCATTATGAGGGTGTTTTTAGCCAGCTGGTGAATATGGGCAAGAGTGCATTAATTCTACCAAGGTAGACTTCTCCAACATAGGTTCACTGACTTGAGTAGTGGACTGGGTTAGGCATAGTTCACTTCCTATCACCTGCATTGGTGTTTTTTTATATGGTGCCAAATGGATCTTCTTGTTTGATGATTTGATATAGAAGATTCGCATTAGGATTTTTTGAATAGACGAGTAGATTACTCTCTCCAAGTGCCAGAATTACTCTCCTATGTTCAGTTTTGTATTCTATGTCGCTTCATCTTTTTCAGTTTTTATGACCTCCTAAGGTTATTTTGAAGTGGTTGGAGAGTTGTTTAGCCAAATTCTTTTGGGATTCACGAGACCAGAGCCACCGTATGCATTGGAAACAGTGGAAGAAGTTGTGTCGGCCTCTTGAGAAAAAGGGATTGGGCTTTAGGAGACTGCACGATATTGTTGATGTCTTCTCCTTAAAGCTCTTGTAGAGATTTTGGTCCTAAGGATCTCTTTGTGCTCAGTTCTTACTGAGCAAATATTATAGGGGACAGTATTCTTCGCAGATTTAGCCGTCCTAGTTAGACACTCGTGGTTGGAGTAGGCTTCTGGCTGTATGCTTTCAGGCTTAGCCTAAGATTTCTTGGCAGTTGGGTAAGGGTCTGTTACTCGTTTGGCATGATTGTTGGATGGGGGACACTTTGCTTGCCTTGTAGTTGCTCTCTTAGACTCATACTTTAGCCAGAGTGCGTGATTTTTTTGATGATACTAACTGGGATATTGGTAGAATCGTGCAGGTAATGTCTTTGCATATGGATATTGTAGCGGTGCTATTGGACACTATGAAAGCTTGTATTAGATATTGTGGCGGCCTACTTCTAATGGTAGATTAACTACGAGGTCCGCGTTTGAGTTGGTTAGAGAGCCATATAGTAGACCGTTAGCCTATGGTGATTTTTGGGGCCAAACTGTTCTTGCGACGATGTCTTTTTTCTATTGATGTTTGTGGCAGCGTCTCATCCCAGTGGATTATGTGATTAGGAAGTTGATTCATATGCAGATGCCTTTATATTGTTAGTATTGCTCTGAGGAGGAGTTACTAGAGCGTGTATTTATTAGCAGCCTGATGGCTAATAGAGTATGTCAGCAATTTTCTTATATTTTCCATGTGCCTTACCCGGTGTCTGATGGTATTTAGCATCTTTCAGCGATGGAGGTTCTCTGGACAGTCAGTCAAATGGGGTTACATTCGTATCCTTATGCCGCTGTCTGCATTTTGGTTTCTTTGGATGGCATGGAATGATGGGAAGAATAGAGGTATAGCTATTGAATCTAGGAAGATCATTTGGTACATACACCGTGCTATATCTCTCCTTCATATTGGTGGGGCCTTTCACTCTACACATTGGAGAGGGAACACTAACCTAGCATCTAGGTTTGACATTTCTGTCTTTCCCCGTCCTTTCTTACCTATGGTTTTAGTTTTTTTGGCTTAGAGCTTTACGGGATCTCACATGGTGATCACAAATGGAAGTGTTGTTGATGGGAGAGTGAGTGAGGATGGTGCTGTGTTTGTGCCTTCTCTATGTATTACGAAGATTGTCTTATTTTGGAGGCAGAGCTTCGCGCTATCTTTGTTGGCATTTTGCTGGCCCATCCCCGGGTATCATAGATCTTTGGGTGTAGGTTGATTCTGCAGTTACCATCATTGCATTCTTCATGGAGGCGGCCCTTGGCATCTTTAGATTCTTCTTCGACGTATTCGGCGACAGCTGCACGTTGATAGAGATGGACTCTCGCACAGATTTTGTGACGGTAATTACGTTGCTGATGCTCTTACCTTAAATGGATGGACTAGACAGTGTTACGCAGAGTACAGGGTTCATGATTTGCCTTCAAGGGCTTATGGGTTTCGACAGATGGACCGTGATGGTTTCCATCCGTCAGAGGTCTTTAGTTTAGTTTTTCTTCGGTTTTTCGAGTCTTATGAACAGTTACTTTAGAATTATTTTTTATTCTCTCTATTATTTATTTCAATATTAGGGATGCATCTCCTTATTTATTGCTTTCATTGATTGTACATTCAGTTGGAAGTCAGATTTTATGCCCCATCCTGCGTTGTACCATTTTTGATATATTAATAGAAATTGTAAAGGATTCCAAATCCCTACTAAGTAAGACGGATGCCTAAAAATAACGCTACAACTTAGTTAATGCTTTATTAAAAAAAAAAACTGAAACAAATTCAGGATATGTGGTATTGACAATAGATGATCCTGGATCGCTTGAATTGGAAAATAGCATATCATCTGGAATATGAATGATTGCATGGCCACGATTATCTCCACCAATAGTTCCATTTCCAATGCTCAGTATCCAATCAATTTTTTTTAATTCATTGTGGCTGTCAGCATCTACATACTACAACCGCATATTTTTTGTCAAGTTCAGTACTTTACAATGATTCCACAAATATGAGGAGTTCAGAGCTACATGAATAACATCCCGTCTAGTGCCCTTTGGAATTACAGGTAAAATTTATCTAAAATCAGCACTGAATGCTATTATTTTACCCCCAAAAGATTGTTCCTTACTTATAGGATTATGGAATCGCAAAATATCATGCGTAGTCTTATCAAGAGCCTCAAAGAAATATTTATTCATTATTAGAGCTTCATCCCAAGTTATAAGTTCTGTTCTTTCTATGATTTTAGCCAGAGGACTCCCCTATTTGATGTTACAGGTAGAATCTTCGGTTGCATTGAGAAGACTAGTAAAACGGGAATAAGCAGTCCTTATTCCAGGAAGGGGAAGAGATGCTATTGCACTAGATTCTACATTCAACACAATATCCCCACTTGATCTAAGTACTGTAGATAATGCTCTCCATACATGAGTTTTTCCAATACCTGCATAGTCATATAAAAAAAACACACAGTAAATCTTGGAATTAACAACATGAAAAATTGAATCACACACATGTTTTTCACATGTAAACTTTGACACCAAATAATCATGCTCTTGAGCCAAAGCTTCTTTACCATACAGGAACTCTTCAGCTATCAAATTATTGTGCAGCAAATCTGGAGAATAGTTATCTTCAAGAAATAGCATTGAATCAAAGTCAAGCATGCTCTTTCCTCTTTTGGGAAGTAATCTTTCAATTTCCACAAGAGGATAATTCTTTATTTCTTCCTACATTAAATGAAATTTTGTAAAAACGAATAAAGTAAACACAAAAGTATAAGAATTAAAAGGAATGTTAAATTATAATGGGTATAATAAGCAAAAAATTTCATAGAATAAAAAAATCAAGGCAAAGTTTTATACTAGGCTGTTGGGAAGCATTGCAAAGATTATTGGGAATATTATCTGACAAAAACTGCCAACTTGTCTCCCAAACATGCTCTGGTATGGCTAAGCATTCAGAAAGCAATAAAGTTATAAAGAGGTTCTGTAAGGAATGAGATAAACCCCATTGATTTGCGTCAATTATTCTGTCAACATATTCTTGGTCATCCTCAAGCAAGCTGCGTGTATAGCATGCATCTTTGAATGTTAATTCATCATAGCTCATTGGACTACAGACAATGCCCAAAAGGTTCTCAAATCATATTTTTCTCCTGGTCCTGGTCAAACAAAGTTATTCCAATAGATTGACTGAGCTGCCTCGGCAACCATTCTTTGGTCTTTTGTTTCCAAACAAATTTAGATGGAAATTCAGTATATGTCAAATTTCTAGCTTCTGGAAACTTCTTATTCGCCTCAAACCAAGTGACAAACATGGTATCACTTATAAGAGTCGGCTAACAACTTCATCCACTGATTCACCCTTTTTATAAACCACAACCTAATCATCGGGGAGATGTTTCTTCTTATGAAAGATATGACATTAATGGTGTACATTTTACACAAAATTTCAAGATGATAAGAGCACGATGCAAAACAATATAGCGATGTTGAAGCACTATCAAGAGAATATCCCAGTGCCACAAATACCAGGCTAGTGAATGCCACAATGTCATATTATATTTTGCATATAATAATAAAAATATATATATATATATATTTTTGAGTGGTCTTATAACAATATAAAGACCTTTACAACAAACTATGATGGGGAAAAATAAATATCACATGTTTGTGATGAGAATATCACGCCTGGAATCTAAAGTATAAATATTATAGCTTCAAATTCTGGATTTGTTAATAACAATCCAAGGTCTAACATCCTCCTAAGATATTGGTATATTTCGCGGGCTAGTTAGTTATTATTATTGCATGCAATATCTAAACCACTTCTATTTATATATACTAAAATTAGACACAAAGTTGCACAACAAAAAGCCTCTTATAAACCCTAAAAAATAGCATTTTTTGCATTATACCACTAGTTATTGCATTCTTCTTAATTTCTTGACATATTTCCACCAACGATTCAGCTTCAATTAAGTTCTGGTGTTCCAAAACCCCCATTTTTGCATGCATGTGAGGCCTTGAAAACTTACGTGATTGTACAGGAATTACCTGTTAATAGTAGCTTCAATTTCTTCAAACTACTAATGCAATTGACCTTACAAAGTCCCAAATCCGCCAAAGATTATGCATCTATTCTTGCCCCACTATGTCGTACTTTTCCAAAGAAGTTGGGCATGGTTTGATTTTTTAGAGCTATACGAACATGCCATTGTGCAACTCGACGAGGCCTTTGGTCAAGTTAGCAAAAAGTGTTTTTCATTCGACATTTAGACATCGATAAGTAGAACATTAACTAATCTCAAGACATGCAAGATAGGTTTTTCGATGTCGGGGTAACAAATAACATCTTGCCGTTGCTATCTAACAATACTATTATCGAGTTAGTTTCTAACGTTTTGCACATACACAAATGGTCAATTCACGAGCCGGGTTGTAAATCGGGTTTCTCAAGTCTAGGGTTGTGGTCGCGTCCTTAGCCAAATGTTGTGGTAGTAAAAGATGGCTCCAGGAAATATACCACGGTGAATAAAGCCATTATCAATGCTAGAAAAGTATTGGGACAACAAAGGTTCGTTATATACGTGAAGCATGGGATTTATAAAGAGTACGTCAGATTTGGAAGGCATTTAAAGAACGTTATATTGATTGGCGACCGTATCGAAAAGATAAGTATTTATAGGAATAAAATCGTTAGAGGATCTTACCTCACCACATTTGAAATGAGTAGGCATTGTCTGTAACTGAATTAATTATTGGAATATGTGTTTTAGGTGTAAAGTTAAAGAAATTGACCTCGAATATTTGAATTTTTTATGAACTTTCAGCTGTTGTTGGAAATTCATTCACTGCCGTGGAAATCACCTTCAGGAACACAGCTAAACTATTTAACAACCAAGTAGCCCTTCAATAGGGTATCAAGACACTTTGTATGTCTATTCTAAGAATCAATTATACAAAAAATGTGGCATCTATGAGACCATGGGGATTTCATTTCACAATTGTGAGGTCTTGCCAGCTTCGGATTTGATAATAGCTGGGGTGCTCTGTAAAGACATATTTGGGTCATCCATGGCTTATATCTTTACGTACGGTTTTCATGACATCATTCTTGGATAGCTTGATTAACCTAGCAGGTTGGATGCCTTGGGAAAAGAATAAAGGTCTGAATACATTGCATTATGCTGAGTAGGGGAATAAAGGTCCAGGTGTCAATAGCACTCACTGGCCGGGTTATCATAGGTTATAAGCAAATGGGAAGCTTTACAATTTAGAGTTGAAAACTTCATTGGTGGGAATAGTGGGTTGCCACATACTAAAATGCTATACACTTCTAGACATTGAGACTTAAATAATTTTCCCTTTGTTGTCAAGAGAATATTCCAGTGGCATAGATACCAGGTCAGTGGATGCCGTATTTAAGTACTGATATTTAGTTTTTATTCCGATCTTAGAATGAAAAGCACGATGAGGCCAGCCAAGGGACCTTTGTTTTGAAAAAACACCAAGATATCTTATCAGAGTTGCTTGGCAAAGAGGAACATCCATGTAATGACCTGGCCATGAGTTACCTGCTTTGATACCACTTGTAACACCCGAGCTAGGAGCTGTTCTTTCTCACTTCTCCTTGCAAGGGTTTAGGTGTGGTGATTATTAGTGTGTATTATAAGTGTCAACAATGCATAGGATATCAACTCATATAAATAGGAGTTGATTTTGCAATGCATTTACACCAACACTATCCTCTTTTCTCTCTTTTTCTTACACCCTCTCTCTCCCCCCTTTCCCCATTCTAGAAATAAATTCTTGGCCTCTCTACTTTAGCCTACAGTTTACTTTGGCCCCTCAACTACCCAACTACATACTTTACACACAAAGAGAATTCTATAATAGTGTGCATCATTCACATATAAGGGAAAATAATACTTCTAAATAAGTAATATATCCTCTTGGTACACATTTCAATTTAAGAAGACGAGGGAAAATTCAAAAGCAAGAGGGGGCTAAAGAACGAGGAAGCAAGAAAAGGAGAAATTAAGAAGCCCCAAGTAGGGATTAAACGTGAGTGATCTTTACACCCTCTTATATGTGTTATTTGAATATGCTTGTATGAATTATCTGAGAAAAGTTGTGTGTTTGTAATCTATATTGATGATAGTGCTATTATGTGAGGAAACTTCCATGTTTGTAATATATAATGGTGATAATGCCATTATTCAAGAAAGTTCTTCTAATGTCAAGTATTATTCATGATGAACCATGATGAGAAAGTTATGCTATGTAAAGTATGTATGTGGTTCAATTCATGTTAAACATAGCAATAAAAGCGCAAAGTACTTTTTCAGAAAATGAATTACATCTAGATCTTCTCTATCAGTTTCAGAATAGAACTATGCTCGGTACATGAAATGTATAGTGTGAAGGCACTTTTTTCAAGGTTGTGGAGGACTACTAAGGTAGTCTATGATCAAACCTTCAGAATCAGTTATGGTTTTGTGAGGCACGTAGTTGACCTATGATCAAACCTCATGTTATGTTATAATTGAACCAGTTATATTGAGCGCTCGGGGTAAGACAGTCTATGATGTAATTTGGGCCCAAACTCACGTTTTTAAAAGAAAAACTTGCATGTATAAAGGTTTCTCACTGAAAATTATATATTCATTGTTTTCCATGTTTTCAAAACTTTAGATGCTTGGAACTATGTGAAAGGAGCTCTCAGGAAGCCTCAGACATGCGTGTCTATATGCCAATGTTATCGAGTCAGGACTTATGGGGAATGGTCACCTCGTCACTGCTAACTGTTGACGTTGGATGATGGACAATAATGGACATTAAAACAGAACCTATTCAGGTCATTTGCTAACTCTTGGATGAACACTGAAACTCTACGACGGGGATTTAATATGGACTTAAATTGTAAATATAAAATGAGTTAAGCCATAAACTTTGACAGTTCTAAAATGAGAAATAATACACATTAATAATCACCATACCTAAACCTTTACAAGGAGGAGAGAGAAAGAACAGCTCATGGCCCGAGCGTTACAAGTGATATCAAAACAGGTAACTCATGGCCACGTCATTACAATCCAAGTCGAGTGAGGAGATATGGTGTATACGTCATCGTGAAGGACATTTATGGTCGACTTGATGAGACCAAGACAAGACCAAGTGAGGTCGTTTATAGGTGATCACATCGGAAGTAGAGGCTAATATCACTGCGCGGTCAGGAAAGAGGCTATAACACAGATGCAGGTCCAGCTCGACCTGATGCGGTCACGATGTGTCTCTGTTTTCCAGCACCTTGGCATGCACATAGCTCAGGGATTTTTTTGGCTATTCAATGGCAAGTCCATCCCTTAGACCACTGACTTGTAGCAGTTGCTGGTCGGTAGATCCTGAGCCATATACTGCAATTAAGGTAATTATTGTTAAATTATCTGATTTTATCTTAATATATTGACTTCATTTCAATACTTCAAGTTAATGTTAGTTTTTACCTTTGTTGACTGTTAGAAGCCGATCCTGTATTATCTTGCCATAGTTTCTAAAAGCATGACTCACATTGTGGCCATAAGTATGGTTATACTACCGGAACCTGATACTCTGAGATACACTATCAAGAACTTGTGCCCAGTCATTCTAAAGTGTTAGTTGATGACGTAGCTAATGATGTGAGAGATTTAGATCTTCTCGTGCCAACTCCATAACATTTTAAAATAGCGGATGCAATTGGAAGTTTTGCTCAGTGGCCCATGCAGTAAGTGATTTTAGGTAAAGTAACAAATTTAACCTTTATAAAAACTTCTTCGTACTTTTGCTTTTATGGTACACGTGTTATGAAGGTAAACAATTTCTTATCACAAGAAGACTACCCAAAGCAATTTCATGGAGTATATTTTCACATACGATTTTCATGAAGTCTGTCTTTAATAGCTTGATTAACCCAGCGGGTTGGATGCCTTGGGACAAAAATAATAAGGATATAGATACACTGTATTATGCTAAGTTGGAGAATAGGGCTCCAGGGGCTAACAACACTGGACAAGGTTATCATGGGGTTATAAATATGTTGGAAGCTTCATAATTTATTGTTGAAAACTTCATTGGTGGGAATGGTTGGTTGACACAAATCGAAGTGCCATACACTCATGGACTAAAAAACTTAAATGATTTTTTCTTTGTTGCCAAGAGAATATTCCAATGGCAAAATACCATGTGAGTATATGCCGCATTTAAGTACTTGTATTTAGTTTTCATTTCATCTAAGAGAAAGAATAGAATAAGGAGGCCAACCAAGGAATGTTAGTCCCAAAAAGACACCAGTATATCTCATCAGAGGCTCTTGGCGTGGAAGAGCATCCAGGTCGAGTTAGGGAATATGGTGCATGGGTTACTGTGAGGGACATTTATGGTCGACCAGATGAGACCAGGAGAGGACCGAGTGTGATTGTTTCATTGATGATATTAGATAGGTGATCATATCGGTTGTAGAGGCTAACATCACTAAATGGGTCAGAAAAGAGACCATACCACAGATACTTGACCAGCTCGACCTAATGCAGTTGTGGTTTGTCTGAATTTTCCAGCACATTGGCATGTAGATACCTCCGGAATTTTTCAGCGATTCAGCGGAGAGTCCTAGCTTAGGTCACCGACTCATAGTAGTTGCTGCTCAGTTGATCCTGAGCCACATCATGCCATTTAGGTATTTAGTGTTAAATTATCTGGCTTTTTAATGTATTGACTTCATTTCAATACTTTGGGCTAAGGTTAATTTTTAATTGCGTTGAATATTAGAAGCCGATCACGTGTTGTATAGTCGTAGTTTCTAAAAGCGAAAATCACATCGTAGATACTGGGTGGTTTTACTATCCGACCCTGATACTTTGATACACCATTAAGAACTCCTGCCAGTCATTCCAAAGTGTTGCCTGATGATGCATCTAATGATGTAAGAGATTTAGATCTTCCCATGCCAACTCAATAACATTTTAAAATAGCAGATGCAATCGAAAGCATCACTCAATACATAGTTAGTGATATTATGCGATATAATAAATTTTAGTTATATAAAAACTTCTTTGCACGTGTTATAAAGGTAAACAATTTCTTATTATAAGAACACTTGGTGAAGAAATTTCATAGAACATATTTTCTCGTACGGTTTTCATGAAGTTGTTCTTGGACAGTTTATTTTACTCAATTGGTTGGATGCCTAGGGAAAAAATGATAAAGGTCTGGACATATTGTGTTATGCTGAGTAGGGAAATAGGGGTCTAGGTGTCAATACCTCTGGCCGGGTTAACATGGAGTTATAAGCAAGTGGGAAGCTTTATAATTTAGAGTCGAAAACTTCATTGGTGGGAATAGTTGCTTGCGACAAACCAAAGTGCCATACACTACTAGTGATTGAGACTTGAATGATTTTTTCTTTATTGCCAAGAGAATATTCTAGTGCCACAAATACCAGGTTAGTGGACGCTGCATTTAAGTACTTCTATTTAGTTTTCATTCTGTCTAATAGAATGAAAAGAATGAGGAGGCCAGTCAGAGGACGTTTGATCCAAAAAGAAACCAAGATAGGAACATCCAGGTAATTTGATGGGATATAGTGCACACGTCAGTGTGAGGGATGCCTGTGGCTGACCTGATGAGACCAGAGAGGACCGAGTAGCATCATTTTGTTGGACGATATTAGATAGGTAATCACATCGGATGTGGAGGCTAATATCGCTGAATGGGTCAAGAAAGAGGCTATGACACAAATGCAGGCCCAGCTTGACCTGATGTGTTTCCAGTGTGTCTCTGTCTTCTAGCACTTTAGCACAAGGATACCTCCAGAATTCTTTGGCAATTAGGCGGTGAGTCTATCCATTAGGCCACCAACTCGTAGCAATTGCTACTTGGTCGATCCTGAGCCATATTCTGCCATTAACGTACTTAGTGTTAAATTATCTGGTTTTTAATGTATTGACTTCATTTCAATACCTCGGGCTAACATTAATATTTACTTACGTTGAATGTTAGAAGCTGATCACGTGCTATCTCACAGTAGTTCCTAAAAGCGAGACTCGCATTGTGGCCACATGTATGGTTTTACCACCCAAATGTACTCTGGTATGCCATCAAGACCCTTCCCCAGTCATTTGAAAGTGTTAGCTAATGATGTACTTGATGATGTGAGAGATTTACATCTTCCTGTACCAACTCCACAACATTTTGAAATAGTGGATGCAATGGGATGCTTCGCTCAGTGACCAACACATTAAGTGATTTTAGGCGAGGTAATTAACTTATACATAAATTTTTTGTATATTTGATTTTATGTTACACGTATTCTGAAGGTAAACAATTTCTTACTATAGGAAGACTTACCGAAGCAATTTCATACTTTCTCTACCCAAGCGATGTGGGATTGAGGCTATCACAATCATCCCACCTAACGGGGCCAACGTCCTCGTTGACCACACTTCCAGTTGGGCTCTGCTCTGATACCATCTATAATGACACGCCATTTTGACATGATATTGTCTTCTTTGGGCCTAGCACGCACGATTTTGCTCTTGAGCTTCCACCCCGAAAGGCCTCATGTCAGATGAAGTGGGTCTCCTAACTTAAGAGCTGGTCTATCTTTCTCTACCCAAGCGATGTGGGATTGAAGCTGTCACAATCACCCCACTTAATGGGGGCCCAACGTCCTTGTTGGCCATACTTTCGGTTGGGCTCTACTCTGATACCATCCGTAACGACCCGCTTCACTTTGACATGATATTGTTCGCTTTGGGCCTAGCCCACACGGTTTTGCTCTTGGGCTTCCACCCCAAAAGTCCTCATGTCCGTTGGAGTGGATCTCTTAACTTAAGAATTGGTCTCCTTTTCTCTACCCAAGCGATGTGGGATTGAGGCTATCACAATCACCCCACCTAACGGGGTCCACGTCCTCGTTGGCCACACTTCCGATTGGGCACTACTCTGATGCCATTTGTAACAACCCGTTCCAACTGACATGAGGCCTTTTGGGGTGGAAGCCTAAGAGCAAAACCGTGTGGGCTAGGCCCAAAGCGGACAATATCATGTCAATGTGGAGCAGGTTGTTACAGATGGTATTAAAGACGAGCCCAACTGGAAGTGTGGCCAACGAGGATGTTAGACCTCCTTAAGTGGGTTGATTGTGACAACCTCAATCCCACATCGCTTGGGTAGAGAAAGATAGACCAGTTCTTAAGCTAAGAGACCCACTCCATCTGACATGAGGCCTTTTGGGGTGGAAGCCCAAGAGCAAAACCGTACAGGCTTGGCCCAAAGCGGACAATATCATGTTAAAGTGGAGCAGGTCGTTACATGCTTTGACTTCATAGGGGCATGCATTGCATTGTTGTGCAAGAGATGTAATCTTCTTTTGGGAAGTAAGGTACATACATCTCCCTTTTTGGTTAATATCTTTTCATCAATAAAACTCATATCTTGGGCTTGGATTTTCGATTGAGATATTTCTCAAAAAAATAAATAAAAATAATAACAATATTATTATTCTTTAAAAGACTCATATAGATGAATGGATACAAAAAAGTTCAAAAGCGCAATCACACATTTGGGGCTTGTTGATGTCAAAATCTGCCTTGATTTAGCAAACAAATTATTTACGCGGGAAACTTGTGTTTGAATTTATTCAAGTAATGAATGTAGAATTTATAATGTCGTTGGTAACTTGCAGAGAGAACTAAATAAGAGGAATAAAGATGTAGAAGACAAGGATGCTGTAAATGAGGGCGAGAGTCCTTTATTCTACAGGATCTTTCCCTATTTATAGTATGTAAATTGATATGTAATGATTACATACATTAAATATTTGGCCAATGGGAAGCCTTTTAAGCACACTTAGCTAAAGCTAGTGTCATGCTTCTTTGACTAAATACAAGCTAGTTGTTGCATGTGGAAGACGAATACCAGATTTACGTTAAATGCAGCTGTCACAACAACCTTAAGTGATAAGGTATGCAAGTTAGCCAGCAAAACGTACTGTAGCTAAATCGCCTATGAGACTATATGGCAACCCGAACTACCATAGGCAAGCGACCTCACGGACTAGCTTTGTGGGAGCATATATGGAAGAATATACCAGGTCACCTATTGGGTGTATGAACTGAGTAAGCGACCTGGATTCCGGAAGTCGTGGAAAGCCTTGAGTTGGTCAAGGTCATGAAATATTGGGTCGTGGGCTGCCAGTTTGTGGTCTAGTAGGCCAGATATCTGACATGGAGGCCATTCACTACGGCCTCATACATAGGTACAAACAAATGTCATCTCAATGGTATTCTTTCAACCTCTGAAAAGGAGCACTCTTGAAAGTTACTAGTCCGTGAGCTTGTAGCGTGTGCCATAGCTTTTACTTAAATTTTGAATCTTCAAAATATCCCTGCCACGCATGCTACACGGTTTTCTTTGGCTGGGGTGCAGTCCTTGGGAAGGAAAACCGTCAATCAGGTTTAATGATTGACGTTTCTCTTATTCCCGAGAACCCACCACCTCATTTTCCCTTCGCCTATATATATTCCTCTCTTCTCTTTCGATTCCATCTTTCCCCTTCACTCAGTTTTCAAGCTTTCTTTGCAAATCTTCTCTGTTTGTCTAGTCCGTGAAATTCGCTATGTTTCTTCATAGTTTCTTCAAAAGTTTTATCTTGAGCCATAGTTTTTTCTCCTTCGCAAAATGGTAACAACCTTAGCTCTTCTTTTTTTAGGATTTGACGGAGCTTCAAAATTTATTAGAAAGTTTGAGGATTTTCCGAATGTAAGCTTCCTTCCAAACCGTAATCTTTGAACAATGGCTAGCAATAGTTAGTCTAAGGTAGAGGATCTGGGGAGAGACATGGAGGTGAACGCGTAGTGGACTGAATCTGAGGAGGAAGTTACGTCCTCTTGGAAGTCTGAGCAAGTAGAGGCTCGGATCAATTGGTCAGAGAAAGAGAATGTGTTAAAACATGAGGGTTAGACATTGACAGGGATGAGGAGGAGGGAGTGACCTCAAACCAAGGTAGCCCTGTTCCTCTCCAAGTTGTTCCTCCAGTAGAGGTCACAGCGCCGGCAGATCCTAATGGAAGACTACCTCCTATGGTTGGGCCTAAGGTGGAATGGATTGCACAACATATCCATTCAAAGAGAAAGTGAAACGACCTCTATGAGATAAGGCAAAAATATAGGGTTCCTGACCGAGTTGAGCTGTGGGTGCCCTATGAGGGGGGCGAGCTCATTGCCCCCCCGAGGGCTACGTGACAGTGAACATCCACATGTTTGAGGCCGGTTTTAGGTTGCCTATCCCACATGTGGTGACCAAGTTCTTAGCCTCTTTATGTTGTGGAGGAAGAAGGGGTATAAGTTCCCACAGCCTTTAGATTTTGTGGCCTACTACCAATTCAAAACTAGCGTCAGAGGTAAGGCTTGGTATTATGTTTCAGCCCACCCTAAGGGCGGTGGAGTCTATCTTTTGGGGGAGGAGATCTGATGAAGAGTCCACTGGTTTTAGGCTGGTAGAGAATGGTTGACCCAGGGAGTTCTGGGCAGCGAGGAAGTCCGAGTACAGACTACATACAACTATCACAGTAAGCAACAATTTAGGTCACTTTTGTTTTCAACCTAATTATTCTAAGAACAAGTTGCCAAGAACCTGAAGAGAAAGGAGGAAAAGAGGAGTAAGAAGGAGAAGGCCATCAGCAAGAGGAAGCTCGCCCACTCTGGGATTGTATCCGAGAGCCTAAGCCGAAGTGGTAAGAAACTAGTCACAGATCAACTCCCCAGAATACTCAAGCTCCATCTTCCCTTAGTCCAATAGCTACTACTGTGGGCTCCCATCAAAGGAGAAAGGGCCGGTCGACGAGATTGCTGAGCTCCTACTGCTGCCAGCCTATCCAGCTTGTAAGGCCCAGCTAGAAAAATCTAAGGTCAATCGCCCGAAATCCCTTATGGGATTTAGCATGATGAGGAAGCCAATGGAGATTGACCTGAAGAAGTTGCCTGGCCAAGTTGTTGATACAATGATGATTATGGCCAGGGGATGGTCGTCAAAGTGGGAGAGCTACGTTAACTCCCTCTCCACTATAGATGTTATGAACGCCACCTCAACTTTAACAACTCGCGCGGCCATCCTAGAGTCACATGTAGCCGATAGAGTTCGCAGCTTATTGCTAATTGTGTAAAGGTGAACGAGGCATCTGAGTAGGACTTGGCGGTTTCCAAGGATGAAGCCAGCCACCTCTGGACTGACCTCCGAACTGAGCTGGAGGCCGTGAAGAAGAAGAACAAAGACCTCGAGTCCATGCTCGTCACTAAGCGGTCAAGGGTTGATTAAGCAGAGCGGGAGCTGAAGAGTCGAGGTCGCGCGACCGGCCGTGTGGGGTACGTGGAAGCTGTAGCCAAGTATAGGGCTTCTAATAAGTTCAAGCACTATACGACCAGGCGGTTCATGGTTACTGCTTCAGATACTATCTCTAAGGTTAAGAAAGAGGGACCTGAGTATAACTTGGATTTTCTCAAGGACCAAGTCATTTAGATGAAGAAACATTATGGCCTAGAGAGCTCTGATGATGAAGAAGACGAGGACACTTTAGATGAGACCGTCGCTATAGCTGATGATGTCCTTGAGGTCGCTCTGGACTAGGCTGCCCCAGATCGTCATAAGAACAAAGAATTCAATCATTCAATAAATACATATGTTAGATTGTTGACCAATGATTTTCAAAGTTTGAGTTCACGTGGATTCAGAGCTTTGCTTATCATTCGCGTCTACCACGACCTAGTACATAGATAAAAACAAAAGATGACAATCTTCTATTAATAGTATTTTTTTCAGATGCTCCGCATTCCAAGGGTACATTAGTTCGGTTCTTTCCATGTTTTTAAGCTTGTATACTCTATTGGAAAGAACTCTTCTTACCCTATGAGGTCCTTTCCACGTAGGTCCTAGAGTTCTAGAGGCTACTTCCTTTGATGATAGGAAGACCTTACGGAGGACTAGGTCCCTAACCGTGGACCTAAGCATTTTGACCTTGGAGTTGTAGAATTTTTGCATATCTTTGCTTCTAAGTCGCATTTCTTACTTCAGCTATAATCCTCGTTTCGTCATGGAGATCGAGCTTGTTGTTAAGGAACTCGTTGTTCCTTTCCTCATTGAAACATAAGACTCCAGGAGTTGCGACCTTGAGCTCCACTGGGACCATTTCTTTAACTCCTTACATTAGTGAGAAGCGAGTCTCGCCTGTTGCGGTTCTGCAGGTCATTTGATATGACCAGAAGACTGCAGGCAGCACATCAGCCCGTGATCCTTGTGGAACTTCTAGCCTAGTCTTCATAGTGTGCTTAATAATTTTGTTAATGGCTTCGACCTATTTGTTTGCCTGTGGATGGTTAGGAGTAGAGTAAAAGTAAAAGTTCTTTATCCCTAGGTCTTCACAGAAGGTTCTGAATCTGTAGTTGTAGAACTGTTTGCTATTGTCTGTGACTATGGCGTATGGCATTCCAACTCTACAAATAATCGACTTCTAGATGAATCTTGTGGTTTTCTGCTCTGTGATGGTTGCCAAAGCTTCAGCTTCCACTCACTTAGTGAAGTAATCAATGGCCACAATAGCATATTGAGTTCCTCCTTTTCCCTTCGGAAGCAGGCCTTTGAGGCCAACCCCCGACATGGCAAAGGGTCAAGGTCCTGTCACTGAGGTCAACTCTTCTGGTGGGCTTCTAATGAGTGGAGCGAACATTTGGCATTTATCGCAAGATTTTGCGAATTCGACTGCATACTTTTAACTTGGCCAGAAATATCCTTGTTTAAGGACCTTATGAGCAAGGGACAACTCATCTGAGTGATTGCTACATACTCCAGAGTGAATCTCTTCCAGGACAATTTTTGCTTCTCCTAGAGTAAGAAATCTTAGCAGAGGTCCTGCGAAGCTCTTTTTATATAAGTTCGCATCAACAATAAGGAACTTCAACCTCACACACTTAAACACATCACTGAATTTCCTGATGAAATTCAAGATGTCAAACAATTGCAAAGATTTCTTGGATGTTTAACCTATGTTCAAGATTTCATTAGCAGGTTAGCAGAAAAAAGAGCACCGCTTCAGAAAAAGTTGAAGAAGAATGTGCCTTGGAACTGGACACATACTGATACTGTATATGCTCAAAAACTGAAAAAGAGTTTAGATCGGAAGAGCACACGTCTCTTTATTATCCAACACCGAGTGATAAGATGATAATTGAAACAAATGCTTCAGGAGACCTTTGGAGAGCAATCCTTAAAGCCAAGCCGACTTATAAGGATGATGAATATTTATGTTCTTATGCTTCAAGAACCTTTCAAGGAGCTCAAAAGAACTACCATATAAATGAAAAAGAAATTTTAGCTGTCAAAAATGCTATCTCTAAATTTCGTATTTATGTGATTAGCAATAAGTTTCTTGTTAGAACTGATAGTTCTACTTGTAAATTTTTTATGAAAACTAACACTTGCATATTTCAATAAGGACGTCTTGTTAGATGGAAAATGTGGTTTAGTCGTTACACGTTTGATATTGAAACTATTGAAGGAGAAAAGAGTTATTTAGCAGACTCTTTAACGAAAGAATTATCTGTTATTTCTTACAGGTAAAACTTCTGCTCATGGAAGAACTAGATATAAAAATCCAAGACTTGGAGTTTCAAATCCGAGAGAAAACGATGGAATTATCATTCCTGACTACAAAGCTTGACTTTTACAAGTAGCAAAAAACTCTCTTAATTTCAAGGGGGGATTAAAATCCCCAACATCAACTGAAAGCTCTGTAGCAGCATCAACAGATGAAAATGCTGAACAACAAAATATCTCAAACCCAGCAAATGGGAAACAGATGCAAGCTATGGAGAACCCACAAAAGCTTGAAACTAAGAAGGTATTATCCTTCAAAATAAGCCTAAAGCCCAAGAGCAAAAGACTCATGAACAAGAGTTTAGGACACAACAGCCTAAAGTCAAGTCCGGTCAAACAGATACATTGGGTTTATCATCTGTCCAAGAACCTAACCCATTAGTGTCTTTTGATCTATCTACATGTTACAAGAAAGTCTATGTAATTTTTGATGGACCAGATCATGGATACTAAAAAGAATGAAAAACAGTGGAGTCCAAAGTTAAAGTACTTCCATTCAAACACAAGTCCTTCAAAACATTTGAAGAGGCCCAAAAAGAATACAACCAGTACTGGAGAGAAAAAGGCTACCAAACAAGCCCAAAGCTAGTCCAGCACATTACTTTCCAATGGGATTCAAACCCAGAGGAGCAACTAGAACACAAGTTATCAGATCACCTAAGATTCAAGGGATCGAAGCACAACAGAGGTTAAGAAGGAGTTATGTTTAAAACCCCTGCACCTCTACCCAATAGGTTGATTAATCTCAAGCCTGTAAAGAAAAAAATCATTGAAAAAGAAAGTTCAATGATCAAAGCTCCATTCTCCAACTTTGTCATCCTCGAAGCAGAAGCCAAAGCCATTGGAGATGCTACAGCCAACTACCCCTTTGCAAGAACTTGTGAAGAATATGGAAAATTTATATTTTTCCAAAGACGCTCTTCCGATCTCCAGAACTTGTTGCTGAATCATTTAATTATGGTTTAGTTAAGTTTATATATCTCAACCAAGATGCCAAAGAAATTTGCGCATTAAACCCGTCATTGGTAAAATATGTTCTTAAATGGAGAATCAAGGTTATCAAAACCAATGAGAAGACAATTTTCTTGTTAATAACCAGCACTATCCCTTTCTAGAATGAAGATAACATCTACAAGGGTTATCACTTCATTGAAATCGGGGTAGCCTCCTAAGACTTCTTAGCAACACCAGTTGTCAAGGAATCAATCTAGATAACAGGATAAGTTCTATAGACAAGGAGATCAAAGTCATTCAGGTCCTTCTTGCACAAGATTAGAGGGATTAATGCAAACTCCAAGATTAAGGTAAACCATTCATCAAAGTTTATCTTAATGACGTCTTCAACCAAAGGCCATTTGGATGAAAAAGATGCAAAGAAAATTGCACTATTTGAAAAGCCATTCTATCTTGGTGAATGGAACAGTCTAGATCTTGAAAAATGACAAATGTGCAGTACATTCAAAAACATTCTTGGAACAGACCATGCAGGACACTACAATAAAGGAAAAGCAAAAATTGAATGGTCCACATCAAAGCAAGCTGGAGATGCTTCAGACTCTGAATGACGTAAGTAAAGATGACATTACACCAACAAGTGGCAACGAATTGTGGTACTGACACCCCGAAAATGCTGGCTCACCAAGACAAAATAATTCATGAGGACCCCTCCACTTGAAAAGTAGTGTTGAAATAATGTAACATCAGGGCCCTGCATTAAGTAAAATAGATGCCCTTACATCTATAAAAAGAGCACTACTCTTGGAGGAAAGCAATTTGAAATCTACGTATCTCTAAGTTTCCCTAAGAGTTTTCTTATGCTTTCCAAAACAATGAAAGCTTGAAGTTTTCTTGTAGAAATCAAGAGCTACAGTCTAACTATGATGTAAATTAACGAAAAAGGAAGTTATAATCTTTATTCCTTCTTCATAAATAAAAGTCTATTTCCTGACTTCTGCTTTTAAAGATCATTATCTCATTCATGTGCACGGATCAACACTCTGTCCATCGTCTTGGCCGTGTTCCGTGTTGACAAGAGGTCATTTGAAGGAACTGATAGCCAGTAGACACCGGGACACAGTTGTGAGGCATAACCAAGGGATCCATTTAAAGAAGTATCAGCAGAAATCGCAGTAGACCCAACAAGGGAGATATCCCACACAATAAGAAGAAGGTATAAGATTATAATTTCCTAAATTCCAGTTTAATTGACATGTATGTGGCTTCGCATCTTAGATTTCTACATCATCAATATTTTGAGAAAACCTTTAAGTGCTTTGATACTTATTAAGTATGCTAGATATGTTGTCTCTAATCATTCTAGATTTCAGTCTACTTGTACTAACTGATAGTAGCAACTATCAAATTATGAAGTTATATCTCAGATCTACTGGGCAATTAACTAAAGAGTTTGATTGAGCAACTATGGTAGATAACTTGCTTAATAATAACTCATATAGTCTTCAAGACTTGATAAATGAATTAGTTCCTGATGATCCAGTTAGACGCCAGAACCTAATCGGCCAACCTAATCCTGGTAGACTTCTAGAGTAGACTGATTGTGACTCTACTCTACTTAACCCATATTATCATATGGACCTCCAACAACTTGATCAAAAGATCGAGAAAATTGACCAAGCCCTTAGAAGACTTTGGGTGACTGGACAAAATCTACATGATTGTGTAGCTAAAACAATAGTAAGTCAAAGAATTACCCAACTCACTGAAGAAGTAAATTTTATGATCAGAACATATAATGATAACAAATATCATTATCAGCAGTATAGGCTGAGATTTGATCATGACTAATTTCATGAGGTTGTTCCTTTTACTTATTTCGCCTTTGAGTTTTGAAGGGCAACCCTGAAGTGGTATCAGAGCCATGAAAAAGCATTTTTCCATGAAAAAACATGCAAAGGTCATGAATAGTTTTTGAATAACAGAATAACAATTATTATTCCACTATCTATAGTATTCTCTTCTATTACTTTTTCCATTCTTTTTGCAATTGCCTATGTAGAATTATCATAAAATGCAAATTATAAATTAATTGGTTATATAAGAGTTCCAATGAAAAAAAAAAGAAGGAAAAACACACATAAGATTCCGTACCAAATGCTTCCAATTCTTTTTGGTATATTTCTCCTTTGCAAGGGGAATACCAAAAAAAAAAAAAATAGAGCAGAAACCGAATATGGTCTACCCAATCTTTGAAATAAACATGCATTGTCATTATTCCTGTAGCATGCCATGTCATGTGATTTTAAAACGTAAGAATATTATTGAATGGTGTTTTGATATGTTGAAAATATGTTTAAGATGAATGACTATCGACACTAAAATTTTAGTGTTATTATATTGAATAAGCGAATGTTTCACATATTTATATTTATATTTAACAGATTGCATTTGTGGTAATCACTAAAACAGTGCACTCTAAAAACTATAACAGAAAATTTAAAGAACTAAATGAAATTTCGCCATTAATACTTTAGAATTGTACCATAGAAGAAAACGGTAATGAAAAAAATGAGTATATCATTTATAAATTTATTAAAAGTCAAGTTATAAAAAAACAGTTAAAACTAAAAAGTTAAAAATTTGATTTCACAATAGAATAGGTTAAAAGTGATTATTAATTGATTTTTGTAACCAACTTTTGATGGGTTAAGAAAGAAGTCATTTATTAATATTTTAAATATGTGAAATAATTACACCATTTTAAGGATATTGTTGGTATTAAAAGAAAAAATTAGAGATAAAGTGGGGAAGAGAATGTGTGTATTTACACACATTCTCACTTTTATATATGACGAATTATATTCACACTATACTTTTTGTATCTGCACCACATTTTAATTGAAATTATTGTCCTTAATATATAGTCATTTTTAAAATTATATTCTAAATATTTTTACCTCATATTTTTATTATTAACATTTCATTTGTGTCGTTTTTGATGATTATTTTTCAAAAATTATATTAGCCAACTTTTAAATAAAGAAAAAAATTGTCACATTTTTATTCTAGTTATTATTTTTCTTTTTTCTTATATAAAATGGGATGAGCAAATAAATTATTTTCACCATCTTAACACATGTTTTGAAAGAAAATTATTGTCAAAGATATAATATTTGCTAACTGGTTAAAAATTGAAGATGAAAAATATAATCAAAAGATTATGGACATAAATGTTATAATTTTAAAATACTAAGGACTTCCAATACAATTAACTTGTAGTGCATTTAGTAAAAGTTGCAGGGGTGATGATGAAGAGCTAGGAGAAAATACAAGGGCAAGGGCAAAGAAATGGTGCTATCCAATTTCGATGGAGCAGGAGTTGGGTTTGGTATGCTCTCGTTCTGGGAAATCAACAAACGCAATAGTCTCTGACTGTGTGTTGACATTTTGGATTTGTGCTTTTCTGGGCATGTTCTTATTTTTTTTTCCTTCGGTTCAAAAGAACTGTTGTGTTCTACGTTTTCTCTGCACTGGGATTAATTATTATGGTTACTATTCCCAGGTTTCGGAATTGGTTGTGGTTTCGGTGTTGGCTGGGGCTTCGGAGGTAGGTTTCTTCCTCTTCTGTTCTTTTAGAAAATTGCCTGAGAATACACGAGTTTCATTTCTGAAGTTCAATAGGAATTTGTGATTTTCCGATTAACTTTTAACCTAGAATCTCTTCCGTGGAGTTGGATTTCCTGTGACAGTTCCCTTCTTGCATGTTGTTGTTTGATTGACTTGTAATGACTTTGCAAGAACGGTTTAACAGTTTGTAAGTTCGTAATTTCTGTGAACTTAAGCTAAGATTTAATCGGATTGAACTCACGAGGGTCATCATCCCCTTTTGGGTGATCTTTCATTGGACTACTTAAACTAGAAATACAAATCCTTGGATATGGAAGCTTCAATTCTTGTTTATTGTTTAGATTTCGTCTTTTGGGAGCACAAAATTGTTTTAATTCTGGACCAGTTAAATGGTTGTCAGCTTCTGAGTAACATTAGCTTATATGGAAGTACTAGATATAATCATATTTTTGTATGCTCCAAACTTCTCCTATATCTGATTTTTGAGAACTTAAATGAAGGGGGAAAGGAGATATGCTTAGTACGGTTTTGCCCTGTTTTATTGTGCTTGAGGTGATTGACCATTAGCAAGGTTGTTGTTAGGATTTATGGTTTTCCAGGTAGTGCAGTACGTTTCTTATGATGACTAAAACATAGTAGTTTATTAGAAGGTACTTGGATAGTCCTTTGCGACGGCATCAAAACACAACACTAGTTAATCCACTTACATGATTGTCTATGTTACTTATTTTCTTATAAAAGCATGAATTAGCTGTGGTGGATGCCAAATATTTTGACTTGTGTGTGGTAAGCATTAGAACACGATCAACATTGTTTTGTCTATTATATAACCCATTTTAGAGATCGGAAGAGCGTCGTCATGTCATGATACTTCACCATCCTGACACATCTCTACTTCAACATTTTGATGAAGCTGACATGTAAACAACTGAACTTGTAGTGGGACTGCATCTCTGGAATTGAGTTAGCCTTTCACTTTTTGTTGAACATTATTCTTCTTTATTTGTTGCCATTTTATCATCTCCATCTTCAATCTCTTATAAAATTTGTTATATTAGCAGTTTATTTAATGTTTCTTTAGCTCTTCCGATCTAATTGACCCTGCTAATTTTCAAATGTTCAGTTTCTTCCAGAGTTTCGTATTTATGCTCTAAGTGGTTCATTGAGTTGAATCGGTTGCTTTCCGTAGTTCCCTTGATAGTCTGAAAGGAATACCATGCATTCATTTCTTTGTTACCATGTGTAATCCATGTGAGTCGTTCAGCAGAAATCTTTAATTTTCTAGGCTTGTATATGAGGTATACTGCACATACAAAAGTAGTGCAGGTTTCATGTTTCGCTGCCTTTAGAAAATTTCATGTCTGATGTCATATCTTCGATGAAAAATGATATGAAGATATAACTGCTAATCGGTAATTTGCTCTTTAATTGAAAGCTTGTAGATTAGCACCGTCTATCTTTTATCATCTCTGACTCCCTCCATTAAACTCTTATCCATGTAATGCTTAATGGAATCCAATTAGCATGATATATGTACAACCTAAGATAATTTGCGAGATACCACCTTTGAAAGACATAGCCTTCAAATTTTCTTTCGTTATCTCTCATAATCTCCTCAGAGCATCTTAACTATTGAATCAAAATATTGGTACTTAGTCGTGAAACGAACTTAAGCCAGTAGAGCATCTAACTTCACCATTCAGTGGATTAACTTATATTAAAGCTTAAAAATGAGAGTTTACTTTGATGTGGTGCCCACTCATATAGAGAAAGAAGTTTCACTTTCATTCCCTTTCATGTCTTGACTTGATTTTTACTTGCTGCCTTCCCAAGTAAAACAATCTTCAGCAAACTTTTGGCTTAACTTTTTCATTTTCAACATTGCTACTACTGTTGATATGCCTCCCCACCCCCGTCCCCAACTTATTTCAGCTGTATTGTCCTAACCAGTGTGGCTTCTTGTTTCAGGAATGCCTTTGAACTTCTTGGGTCTTGGTGCTGGTAAATCTTATGACATGAATCTTTGACTTATCCTATCACCCCCTTTATGGGAACCCCAACAATGCAACTCATTAATGAATTTTCACTGTGATTTGAAGGTGGTGGCTGTGGCATTGGGTTAGGGCTTGGATGGGGATTTGGCACAGCTTATGGAAGTCAGTACCGAAGTTCCAGTGTAACATTCCAAGGCATAGAATTTGATAGAAAAAGCCACAGTGAAGAAAGAGATTCTAAGAAACTCATCAAACAACGTGCAGAAAATTAATGCTTCTGAATGATCTCTCTTTGGAACCTCCCTTACAATGAAAATCCCGTCTTAATACAACGCATTGACAGGTTACACGTTTTGTATGCTTGTGTTGCTGCTTTTTTCCTTTTCTTATCAATAAACTGATTGTATGTATTTTGTGTCTTGGTTGTTATATCCAGCACTCGGGGTTAACATTTATTAGAGCTGTCCATGCATTTTTAAGGAAGATTCTCAAGAAGAGAGTAGTCCATATTCTTGGTCACCGATGTTCTAGACTGTGAGATAAGCGGTTTTTCTATTGAAACAAGAAGAGAGTAGTCCATGTTCTTGGTCACCAATGTTCTAGACTCTGAGATAAGCGGTTTTTCTATTGAAACAAGAAGAGAGTAGTCCATGTTCTTGGTCACCAATGTTCTAGACTCTGAGATAAGCGGTTTTTCTATTGAAACTGCGCGGTATCCACTATGGAGATTGCCTAGAACAATCTCATCTTTATACAATTGTGGTCTCCATAGCGATTTTCTACAGAAAATTCACTCAGATAAATAGCCTCACTATTTTCTCTTTCAACATGATCTACTTGTGGACTATAGTCGATTGAAGTCGGATCTATGGGGGTTCTGACAATTCGCTAGCAATTCATCAAATGATACTTGTACACAAAAAAATTGTGTTAAGTTTTTACGCTATCAATTATAGTCATTAAATTTTGATGTGATGTTTATGTGATGTGATGTGCATGTAAAAAAATTGAAGTGTCTTTTCTTGGAATATACAGCCCATGTTCAAGTATCGTTAATCTTTCTTAGTAGGGATAATTTGAAAAATACAAAGGTTTTTTACACACTTTTTAAAATTAAGGTACATGATGGTTTTTTTGAAAAATTAGGTTTCTCAACTATTTTTATACACAACAATCACAATTCGCTAAAACACCGAGTCACATAAAAACTAACTCGTCAAAACATTAAGTCTTGTCAAAACAACTCGTCAAAACACTGAGACATGTCAAAACTAACTCATCAAAATACTAAGTCACGTCAAAACATTGAGTCATATTAAAACAACTCCTTAAAACACCGAGTCACAATAAAAACAACTCGTCAAAACACCGAGTTAAATCAAACACAACTCCAAAACACTAAGATATTACAACAAAAACAACTCACCAAAACATCTAGTCAAAATCAAACACGACTCCAAAATACTGAGTCACAACAAAAACAGCTAGCCAAAACACGAGTCACAACAAAAACAATTCGCCAAAACACCAAATCAAATCAAACACAACTCCAAAACACTGAGATCACAGTAAAAACAATTCGCCAAAACACCGAGTCACAACAAAAATAACTTGTAAAACACTGAGTTAAATCAAACACAACTCCAAAATGTTGAGTCATAATAAAAAAAACTCGCCAAAACACTGAGTCACAACAACAAACAATAACTCACCGGAACACCTAGTCGCAACAACTCAGCGGAACAACCAAGTCACAAACAACTCACTGAAACACCAAGTTATAAAAAACTACAATTCACCGGAACAACATAATCACAACAATACAACAACAACTCGCCAAAAATTCAACACAAAAACTGAAATTAAGAGTAAAATATGCTCCGTTTGAGAAAAATCCATTAATAACATTTTCCATTTTTCAATCATAAAGCTGATTTACATATATAAAACATAATACATGAATGAAATTGCATTTATATATTAATTGTCTAATGAACTTTTATACGGTTTTGGGATAAACGAAAATCTTATGAGTTCTATTTCCAAATGTTAGCTGTTTTTGAGAAATCAATCAGTAGACCGCCCACAGAATTGATTCTTCCTTTTCCCAAGAAGCCATGTTTGAGCAATTCGAGAGAAGAAATTGCAGAATTATTTCATTGAAGGAGATCGGACTCGACATTTTATAAACTCCCAAATGGGAATTTCTTGGTATAAAAACTGAAAATTAACATCATAAATCAATCAAAACTGAAATCAACACAAAAACATAAAACAAAATTTCAGATCGACGAATGCAAAAAATCACTGAATCCGTGGCGGAGATGACATTGTTACTCGCGGTGGTGATGATGGCCGGGGTGGCGACATTGGCAATGTAGAGAGAGAGAGAGAGAGAGAGAGGGAGAGAGCAAGATCAAAGACAGAAGAGAGGAGCAAACATGGAGGGTCATGGGATGGGAGGGTTGGGCCTGAAATTTCCAAAAGATATACTTCACTCATGATTTTTACAATCAAGTTTAAAAACTACCGGGTTTTCCTAATTAATCCTTCTTACTATGTATTGCCAAATTTTTGTCAAGCCAGCTCTGAGGTTTTGAGACCCTAATAAAAATCCTAAAATACCTTAATTTCCGTAATACCAGACTTTTTTTTTTAAAAAAAAAGTACTATCTAGGTTGTTTCAGAACAAGTGAATAGTATTTCCTGAATTGTTTTTAATTAATAAATTTTCCAATGCTCACAATGGACAATTTTCAAAAGGCACACTATGATATACGACCTCCTCTCCATTTTACTTTATCCATGTTTTTTTTTATTTGTCCCATTTACCTTGTCCTGTTTCTTTATTTAATATTATTTTTTATGTTCATTTACAATTATACCCCCTAATTAAATAGGTCATTTTCTAAGTTCATTGCATTGCGTTTTAAATACACACACTTAATTAAACAGAGGTATTTTAGAAAGTTTGTTTGTAAATTTACTTTCTTATACTTTTGTTAATCTTTATATAAAAAGTAAAGTGGACAAGGTAAATGAGACGGAGGCAGTAAGTACCAATAGTTCGTATTGGAAAGTAAGAACGTAAATACTCCTTCCGTCCTATTTACTTCGTTCGCTCTTCCGATCTTTTTACACAAGGATTAAGAAATGACAATGACATTTACCACCACAAAAATTATTCCATACACCACACTTTTTAGAAACTTTTCTTATTTACAAAAATAGGAATTAATAAATTTACTTATAACCTTTTAATTTTCTTAATATTCTACCTTAGTTATATATATATGTGTGTGTATATACAGAGAGAGAGAGAGAGAGAGGGGATTATTATATTGTCAAAAATTGATTTATGCATTTTGGGAAAAAAAAATATATATATATATATATATTGTACATTTCATACTTTAGCCCAATTCTCCATGAAATCAAAGGAAAATAAACGCCACGATTTGAGGTTGAATTTTTAAATTTGATATGGAATTAAAAATTTAATAATAACAGCCCGTAAGAGGAAAAGCAGGCACAAACCGACATCCAAAAACGCTAATAAAAAATTAGGGAAGGAAATAATTAATAATTAAAAAAAGAGATAAATGAAAAGGATAAAATGATACTGAGGTGGAAAGGGGGAAAATCTTAAAATAAATATTAGTAATTAGTAAGAAGACCATATGACCGATCTCACTCGGCCATGCCGCATTTCGGTTCGAAACTATATATGTTCGGAGTACAATTTTTGACAACTCATAACATCATGTGATGTCATATTATTTATATGTATTCTTTTCAAATAATACTAATTAAGCTATCTCCACCATACATAGTTGGTTTTTTTATATTGAAAGATTGATATATAATAAATAATTAAAAATAATTTTTTTTTAAAAACTTCTAAGAAGTGTCATTCCATGTGAGTGCACGGATGCACACCACATGTCACTCAGAATAACTTCGTATTTATAATCACATCTTTGATATACCTTTAGATGCATTTTACCTTAAACTATCAAACTGAGATCACGCATACTAGTTGAAGAAAAACTTGAAATTCGCTCAACCTTTTTCAGCTCCAAAATTTCCAATTCCTTAAGACCCAATGTTCTCAATCTCTCTATTTTTTCTTCCGTTAACCCTCTTTACCGTCTCCAGCTTCATTCAGGGGCGGATCCAAGGGGGGTCTCCCCTGGTCCTTGGCTAGGCCCAAAATGGTTTGGGCCTCAAAGAAAAAAAAAGAATTTTTTTTATATGTTTGGGCTAGGGGTAAAAAATAGTTAGGCTAGGGGTAAAAAATTTTAGGCTAGGAGAAAAAGATTTAAGGCCTTATAATTAACTAACCCAAATTCTTTCTTTCAGTCTTTCAATGAAAGACTAGAAGTGAACCAGACGTGAATTGAAAAAATCCCCAATTCTAATAACCCTCAAAATAGCACACGAAGCCACCAACGACTCCAAAATTCCGACCGATGTGGTGGCGACTGGTGATCTGCAGGCGGCAATGGTGAGGCCAGCGTAGCGTGGCAGCTTCCTTCGCGGCTTAGCGCATGAACTCGAGCTTGGCAGCAGCTGTGAACAATTAGACAGTCGGAGAAAGTACAACTTGAAGCAGCCATGAGTTACTTTGAGGCTCGAACTCTCGAGGCTTGACTCTTGATGGTAATTTCTTATTTCTAGCCTCTAGGTTGTGATTTGTGAACTAATTAACTAAATTAATGATTATGAATTATTGAATTAATAATTATGATTTATGAAATTTGAATAAATGTGTTGACTGTTGAATGAAGAATGAGGAAAGGAATTGGAATAGTTAAGTAATTTACTAACTAGGATTTATGAACAAAACAATTGGGCTTGACTTGAAGTCAGAACTTGAAGGATTTGTTGGTGACTGAGAAGACTGCCTAGTGACTGAAGCATTTGATAATTGGAAGAAAGTTAAACAAGGTAAGAAGTGTGCATTTCTTGGTCATGTTAGTTCATCAGCTTCATCATCTCATAATAAGTGCGTGGCATGTATTCATGCTTTGATGAGGCCATGTAAACATATTGATAAAGTGATTAATAGAATCAGCAAAGAGGAAGTTGAGAAAAATCGGTTGCGGTTAAAGATAACGATCAAGAGTGTTAGGTATCTAGCAATGCAAGGTTGTGCTTTTAGAGATCATGATGAATCTGAAAATTCTTTAAACCGTGGAAACGTAATTGAACTGATTGATTGGGCTAGAGATTTGAATGAAAATGTGAGAAATGTTGTATTGAACAATGCACCAAAGAATGCCAAATACACTTCTTCAGAAATCCAGAAAGATATTTTGGCAATCATGGCCAACAAAGTCCGTCGGATGATTCGAGAGGAAATTGGAGATGCTTGCTTCTCTCTTCTTGTTGATGAAGCACAAGATGAATAAAATCGAGAGCAAATGGCCATTATCTTGATATTTGTAAACTCTGCAGGTATCTTGATGGAGCGATTCTTTGCTATCAGGGGTGTATTTGATACTTCTTCATAAACACATAAAGGGGTAGTTTCTGAAGTTCTTTCTCAATTCTAAAGTTCTTTCTCAATACAATCTTCAAGTTCATAAATTGAGAGGTCAAGGGTATGATGGTGCTAGTAACATGCGTGGCCAGTGGAACGGATTGCAGGCATTGTTTCTCAGGGATTGTCCATATGCATACATGTCCATTGTTTTGCTCATAGGTTGCAATTGATGTTGGTTGCTGCAGCAAAGCAATGTGATCCAATTTGGGATTTCTTTTATGTATTGGATAATATCATTAACATTGTTAAATCTTATCCTAAGCGCCATACAGAGTTGCAAGTAGCCCAGAGAATAGAAATTGAGAATATGTTGGCAAGTGGAGAGCGTGAATCTGGATGAGGTGCTAATCAGATGACATCTTTACAACACTCGGGTTCTACTCATTGGAGTTCTCATTATGAATTTATTCAGAGTATGGTAGGTATGTATGTCACAACTTATAAGATGCTTGATGATCTCATGTCAAGCACTTCCAATGCCAAGGCTGGAGTAGAAATTCGGGGTGCTTACAATAATATTGGCACCTTTGGTTTTGTGTTTGGCTTGCACTTAATGAGGGCAGTTATAGGAATCAATGATTTTCCTTGTCAAGCATTTTAAAAGGAATCTGTTGACATTTTGGCTGCACTTGGATATGTTTCCACTACAGAAACTCTTCTTCAAGAGGTAAGAGAACAAGGATGAAGAATCAATTTAAAAAGTTAAAGATTTTGCTCAAAACATAAAATCCCCATACCTGACCTAAACAGCAACCTTGGTCGTTGTAAGAGGCAAGTCATGGTTGAGGATCATTACCATTTTGACATTTTTAATGAGTACATAGATTTTCCATTGGTAGAGTTGAACTTAAGGTTTAATGAGAAATCTATTAGCTTGCTTGAGCTTAGTGTGGCATTGGATTCGAGAAATTCTTTTGCATTATTTAATGCAGATAATATCTATAAGCTTGCAGTAGAGTTTTATCCTGATGATTTTGATCAACAAGAAAGGCATGCTTTGAAGAGTGAATTGCAATATTATATAGCTTATGTGGTTCAAAATCCTCAATTTCAAGTGCCTACCCTTGCATAATTATGTGAGAAATTGGTGGAAACAAGAAGGTCAGACGACTACAAAATGATAACTAGATTGATTCGCCTTGTGTTAACTTTACCTGTTTCTATAGCTACAACTGAGAGATCATTTTCGTCAATGAAGCATGTGAAGACTGAATTTGCAACAAAATGGATGATGAGTTTCTCGCTGATAGTTTGACACTTTATATTGAAAAGAAGCTTGTTAGTAAGATAGATATAGATTCTCTTGTTGATGAATTTGCTAAAGTAAAGAATCGTCAGGTTCAACTTACTTTTTAGCTTAGTACTAGATTTTGATTTCTTGAACACTTTTTTGTAATGTATTTGACTTTGTGTTCTCTTTTGAAAAATTAGTATTTATATAAATGGGTTTTTGCTCTTTCAGTCCGGCTAGAGGTACTCCGGCTTGCTGGCTCTGTCCTTGGCTTCATTTAACATGTCATGAATCATTCCAACAAAAAGCCCATAACGTCTCAACTTCTCAATTTCCTCTTCATCCCCAGTCCCCACTACCCAATATGGCTCCACTAGCTGCTACACACGCATGCAACTCATGACACTCTTTCTTCTTCCACACGTAATCCATAATCGGCTGTGCAGTGATTCTTGGATTTCAAGTTTTCAGTATAGCTCATCTATCATACCTTGTGAGCCTATGGCACGCGAGATCTCTACAATCAACCTTACGATCTTATCTGCTCAAACCCAAAGGGAATCATCATCCCATCGGCTGTAAGTAGTTCAATATTAGGCTTATGGAGAATTTGTGTGAGCCTTGTGAGTTGAGCCTGGGACTGTCTATCACACAGAGTCGCTCATATAGGCTGCAAGCATGATGTGAAGAGCTTCCGCCGCATCTATGGCTCAATTTCTGTCACCATCGATCATTTCGCACGACGCGATGCAAAAGGCTGGGGCTTTACTCGGCAGTTCTACAAATATAAGGTAACACATTAGCTCGAAAACCAACTATCATGGTTTAATGAGAATGGCCTTGTTGAGGTAATGTTGGATGTCAACCTCATCAATGGCCAGCATGATTAGTTTAGGTCTATTGTGACAGCCATTGGCTGAAAATGTCTCGAAAAACCTAATCGACTTGATATGATTTGAGTCGAAAAATCCAATTTCGTATTTATAAAATGGGAAGCATGGGTTGCTGCAATGGAACACAAGTACATGATATCAAAATGGTTATGAAATATTCTTTCCAAAAAAAAAAAAAAGAAAAAGAAAAAATTGTTATGAAAGTATTTCTTGATTAAAATTTCAAATGAGGAAAATCTGAAATGGGAATGCGATTATAAAGGGGAAAATGAGTCAAATTTGTGGTACGGAGATGAAATAAAAGATTAAAAATACAATGCAAATAAATTATGAAAGTGTACAAACCTTGTCTTTTTTATTTTCTTGAACAATATATGCCCACTAGTATTCATAAAATTAATCATCCTTGTATTTATAGATTATTAATATTTTTGAAAATACAGTTACAAATCTATATCATAACAGTACAAATGCGTATAGATATTTATCATATTGAAACACAGCTCCAAGAGTATCAACAAGACAAACCCACACATAGTGGGAATACATACTACAATAAAATTTAGAAAATACCCCATATAGGGGAATTTATCCTACTGAATGACTATTTTACCCCTGAAACCCTAGAAGCCATAGAATTAGTTTTCTTGGTCGTCACTCCAGGTTTCCTTTCTTGTGCTCCAAGTCTTTCTTGGCCAGCACACATGTACGTGTATAAATAGGCCTCCTTGCTATGAATGAAAATGCAATTCATGAGTTTTCTCTCCAACTTTTCTCTCTATTTTTCTATTCTTTTCTTCTAATTTATAACACGTTGTCAGCATGATTCTATTTCACAAATCTGTTTTCAATTTACATCTTGTGTGGTCTTAGTTTTTCAAATTTCTATGGTAGTAATGATTTTTGAAGAAAAATTTTTCAAGGCCATTCGTAGGTTGTCAGAAAACATAATCCAATTTAATTGGATTGTTATTCAAGATACTTTTAACTTATTATTGTTTAGTAATTTCCATTCGTGCATGAATGATGTATATATTATTGTGTTATTTGAATGTTTCGAAATCGTTTAATCGATTTATATTTATCTTTGTTTCTGGATGAAATATGATCTTTAAAGTTTCATCAATAATCCTGAAGATTATTGTAACCTAATTATTATTCTTGTGATTTATTATGGTTTCTAAAGAATCACTATTATGTCTTATATTCTTAAAGAATATGATTTACTCCAGGAGAGCCCTGACATATATATACATTATTATTCGTGATTTCTTGAAGAAACGCGATCGTTTAAAAATCTATCAATAATCTAGAAGATTATTTTGATTTCGATATTATCTTTTGTGATCGATGAAGAATCAGAATTTATGCTCTATATTCTAGAAGAATATGACTGACTCCTGAAGAGTCATGGCATATATTATTCTTGTGGTTCTTGAAGAATCACCACTATATTTCATATTTCAGAAAAATATGATTGGCTTTAGAAAAGCCATATAAGATTTGTCATAATTCCTAAAAAAACAATTCTGCAATTCTTAATAGTCTTAAAGATTATTAAAATTAATACGTTGTGATTCCTAAAGAACATGACATGATTTCATCATATTCTAATTAAATATTGTATGCTTCTGAAGAGAACGATATATGAAATTTAGATCTGTGTTTTCTTGAAGAAAAACACATTAAATAAATATTTCTGAAGAATATTTTATATTGCTCATTATGAAGCAACTATTTATTTTTATTTTTTGTTATATACATTATTTATTTGTTATTGTATTATTTACTTTTAGTTAATTGCTTTAGTTATATTAAATAAGTTGTTGCTCCTGAAGTAGTACAACTAATTGTAATATTTTGAAGAATGTTACATGTTCTTATATTGGATCTAATGATATAAAATTTATTTGATAATTCATATTCCTGAAGAACATTGATCTATTGCTCCTGAAGTAGTAATAACTCAAATTAATTCCAAAAGTAAAATTTACTATGCTCCTGAAATAGCATATGTCTTGATGGCTATAGATATTAGTGATATGTGAAACGATACTTCCTGAAGGAGAGCATATAAATTCATGTCCTTTTGATATTGAATTTATGACTTTACATATCATAAAGTTACACAAATAGTGAATATCACCAAATTTCGATTAGTTGCACATGACATATCGTTAATAATTATTTGTCATAAGCCATTGATGCTATAGTACATCTGATCTCAAGTGGCTTGAGTAAGACCATAAAAGAAGGAAACACATATAAGGATAGTATAAAAGCACTTAGTTTCCTTTGTTATCATAATTTTTTTTTAATGACCGAAGCCCATCGATCATACAGCCGTGACTGTGTCGCCTCTATTGGATGGCTCTCCTATATTGCGGTGATACGAGTCACCGCTATAGATCTACTACCATGAGTTTTTAGCCGTGACATTCGCAGGCGACTTTGTCGCTGCTATCACACATTTGCGGCGACATATACACATTTTGTGACGACGCGAGTTGCGGCTATTGGGCTTATTCCTTGTAGTGTTTATTAATACAAAATTACTTGATTAATTCAATTAATAATACTTCAATTCGATTAATAATATTATGGTGGAAGGGGGAAAAAATCTTAAAATAAATATTAAAAGAATGGTGGTTAATGTAATTTTATTTAAGGACATTTAAGTAAATAATTACATTGTGGTGTAAGAAACAAAAGTGTAGTTGTAATATAATTACCCATTGAAAATTTATTTCAGTTGCAGTTGAATTAAAATGTAGTGGAATAAATACTATTTGTAGTGGCATAATAATCCGGCCTAAGAAAAATATTGGAAAATAAAATTTACAAACTAATTTTCTGAAATGCCATTATTTAATATTTGACATATTTCAAAAATTAGTTTTACATTTTCAAGGGTAAATATAGATATACTTTGTAAATGAGCCTAGAAAATAACATTAAATATAGAAAAAGGACAAAGTACATGTGACAAATTAAAAAGGAAATGTGGACAAAGTAAATGATGCAGAGGGTAAAAAAATAAATAAATTAGATTATTTCAAGTAAACCCGAACTTCTTAATATTGATTTAAATATGAGTGATGCTACATATACAGATAAAAGTATAAATTGGTTTACATATAGGGAATAAAGTTATAATTTTATCTATATATTCTCTCTTTCTTTTATTGCACAATATGGGTAAAATTGTAATTTCACACCTTTTCTGTAAACACGTCTGTACATTTATCTATACAAATAGATTATTCCTTTAAATATTGATTCTTTGAAAAAAACCAGCAAACTCTGAAGACAAACATTACTGTTTGAAAATAATTGATTTCACAGCTTTTTTCAATGTAACTAGATTTCCAGCTCTTACGGAAAAAATTTAAATAATGGCGTACACAAAAGTTGAAAAAGAAAAATAGAGAATGTCAACTTTACGTAGGAAGGGGTCAATGACATATTTTGAATGGAAATTATACTAAGCTAATCTCACGTGAAAACATATATAATATAGATTGAACTTAAGAAAAGAACACACTTCTTTTTATTCTTGTGCAATCAAGAACCCTACAATTAATGAAAACTTGAATAAATAAGTTGTTCAAAATATGTACATACCCCCAAATGGGTCAAGCCCACAAAAATATCCAAAACATAAAAAAAAAAAATTAAAACGTAAAGTAAAGAAATGACTCAAAACCAGAAAATGCAACATAATTTGAGTAAAAATGGAAATCGGTGGTGGCAAAGCGGCTGGTTGAATTACTCACATCGAGCCATCCAAAAAGTTGGTTCATGGGCTGAAAACAAACTCAGGACGCAAAAGTTTTACATATTTCTTCAATGACCAGCAACCGTACTATTCCATGTATGTAATTTTGTACCACTTCATGTATGCAAGTTAATTGCATAAAATAAAAATTATGTCATTCAAAATAAGACTATGAAAAAAAATCAATTCAATAAAAATAGAAAAAATTAAGGGATTAATTACGTCATGATGGGATAAGAAGAGTAGAATTCCAATTGTGCCAACTAAATGGGTGAGAAAAATTATTCTAATTGTGTCCACCAACTGTTGTTTAAAATAGGAATGTGAAAAAAAATATCAATTCAATAAAAATAGAAAAAATTAA
The DNA here is from genome assembly GCA_963692815.1 of Nyctanthes arbor-tristis. NCBI lineage: Eukaryota > Viridiplantae > Streptophyta > Magnoliopsida > Lamiales > Oleaceae > Nyctanthes > Nyctanthes arbor-tristis. The sequence continues at coordinate 37,372 of CAVNYN010288640.1, read as the reverse complement.
GAGATTAATTACGTTATGATGAGGTAAGCAGCGTAGATTTCCAATCGTGCCAACCAAATAAACGGGAAAAATTATTCTAATTATGCCCATCAACTATTGTTTAATATATATATATATATATTATGTCAGCTTATATTATATATAAAAAGTTCCTAAGGTATTATCCTAAAATAAAGGAGCACAATTTCCTACTATCAAACTATTTACTCATTTTCCACTCTACGGAAAAAAAAACTCCAGTACTCGCACTCTAAGAGCTAACTCTTTGTAGTAGCTACCAATCCTGAGCTAAACCACCCCATCCCCAAAAATAGCTAGGGGCTAGGAGGGCCAGTCTGATTATAGAAGTTCAAAAAAAAAAAAAGTTTCAATCTATATCGACTAAGCTATTTAATCGAGATTTTACAAAATACCATACTTAGCCGTGTGGCCACTAGGTCGCCAATGTCAATGAAGGTCAAAGGTCAACTAGGGTCAACAGTCGTAAGGTTTTGGAAACGGGCTCTCAAGAGCCCCGCCCAACTTAACGACCTAGCGACCAGACGACCAAAAGACGTGTAAATCCATTCTAGCGACCTAAGGGACGAATCTCCTTCCTACGCGTTGCCGGGGTTCAGGGCGTCTAGCCCCTACGCTCACGAGCTTATAGCTCCTCTATCTACCTCCGTGACCTAGCAAATTTGTCACCTAAATAGCATCATGGGAACCCACGTTGGAAATCTTATCATTTATGACTGATTGGACTGCAGCATTAAATGCAAAGCGGTGATTACCCATCCCATGCATGGCTTAGGCAACCATTAGTCAAAAGTGAAAGGTAAACCTCAGTCGATTTGACCCATATGTCATTCTTGTGGGTCCAGTATTAAATGTATGCAATCATTGTTCCTAAACAAATGGCAAATTTACACTATATATAGAGTGAATGAGGCCGAAAAGGGAGAGACCCAGCTAAAATCTCATTCTTCTTGTCTTTGGCACATTTACTCTCTTTCATTTATTGCAAACATTCCTTGCCTTTATACATTAACTGCACAAGACGATTCAAATACAAATTTCCCGTGAATACAAATCTTGTTTGTTGAGTCAAAAAGCTAAATTTGATATCAACAAGCCGCATTTGACATTTTTCATTGAAAAAACATAAGTTCACATGATCTAATGATAGGCTATCCATTTTCATCACTAAAAATGTATCTTGAAGCCTATGAGTGCGAACAAATGCGCCTGTAGGTGGTGAGATGGATAGGAGAGCGAGCTCCTAACCAATCAAGAACTCACATGTGAATTTAGATGACCCAATTTATTGTTTAGTTTAGGCCTCAAAACCCATGCACGGGTTCTTGAATCTTGATTGGCCAAAGGTACTGAGTGCTCAACGCTCAAAATGTACTGAAGTTGTTTCCCAACTCCACTATCTCCTAACAAATTTAACTCTTCCAAAAATTAAATAAAATAAATTACAAATATTAATCAACATAAAAGTGGACTCTAACATTCCTTCACTTTTAAAAACCACCGTTGTCCTTATTGATAGTGAACTTTTTCTATGATAATACATCTTCTTCTTTTCCAATTTATTATGATTAGAAATTTATTGAGCAAAATTGGAGCTTGGCCTTTCAACTCATGTGACCAACACTTAAATGTAAATATAAAGAGATATGACGCACATTTTTTCCAAGGAAATTGACTAGGCTCCATTTATGGAGCCTAATCACCTACATGGCACCCATCTAGCAAAAGCAGCCCCACATTCTTGGGTGCCATGTAGGTGATCAGTCTCTATTTTTGAAGCTTGATCAATCTTCTTAGAAAAATTTACATGACGCAAGGCCAAAAGAAAGCATTTTCTTTTTTGTCTGGCTTCATCAACATGCACATTTTTTATGGCTTCAATAATTCCCTTTTCATTTTCTTCAACAGTCAGATATGTACTCATTTCTTTAAGTTGCATCATTAGTTGGGCAGCCACTTCTTTTAGTATTCTTTCTTCAAGAGAATAATTGTTGTTTACAAAATTGACAGAATTAGTCTTCCTTAATCTTTTCTCTTCAAAAAGATTACTCTACCACCATTTTCTCTATTTTTTTTTGTAGAAAGCTCACATTACAAAATTTTGTCTATCGGTGTTGAAAATATCCCCTTCCACTCTTTAGTTGATTGATGATGATGAAAATTATGTATCCAATATTTCCATGATTTCATTTATTTTGTGCAAAATTTCCTTCATATTTTCCTTTTGCTCTTGAAGGATTTTGATAATACAAGGGGAAAACATAGGAGGGTATTAGGACTTGGGGTTCCATCTTAAAAGGTCAATTTGTTAAAAAAAAGTTGCCCAAGCTCTTATATATTGGTTTATATTTTTATATTTAGTCGACGTCAGATTTATCCTTTAACATGCCCCCGCAAGATGGTGGCTTGTTAGAGCAGACCAATCTTGAAATCTATGTCCTCATTTATGTCTTAGCCAGATCAAATTGCTTGTTTGAGCTTGACGGGCCCTGATACCATATTAAGACTTGGTATAGACTTTGAGAGAATGAAAGTTATTTCATTAATGAGAGATGAACTTAATTTATACAAGCTTACAAGCGAACTTGTAGTAGAACTAAACTAAACAAGAGATAATGCTAGCCTAATCCAAATAGAGAGAGAATGAGTACAACACAAATACACGCCCGAGAATGACTCCAGAAGAATACAAAATATACAAATTGATCTACCTAGAATTAAGTTGGTTCAATATACCCCCTCAATATGGAGGACGGTTGAACTCCAATCTTGCACCACATCGAGGACAACTGAGAACCTGACACTGGCTTAGTAAGAACATCGACAAGTTGATTAGAGAAGGATACATATGCAACACGAAGTTGGTTTGCTTAAACTTTTTCATGAACAAAATGATAGTCAAGCGCAAGGTGCTTCATTCTAGAGCGAATGACAGGGTTTGCGTAGAGATAAGTGGCTCCAATATTATCACAATAAATGACCAGTGTAGAAGAGCTAGTGACTCCAAGTTCACCATGTACCGATTGAACCTTTGCAAGTTCAGCAGCCGCAAAAGCAACCACACTATACTCAGCCTCAGTGGAGGATCTGGCAACAGTGGGCTATTTTTTGGAGCTCCACGAGACAGCGTTGGAGCTCAAGAAGACAGTATAAGCACCGATAGATGTCTTGTCAGTGGGATTACTACCCAAATCTGCATCAAAGTTGGCGTGGATGGCTAAAGGGCACACGTTCTAGAGCAAATGGCCGTGGTCTATCATGCCAAAAAGGCAATGGAAAATACATTTCATAAAGGACCAATGCACAGATGTCAGAGCATACATGTACTAAAACAATTTGTTAACTGAGTAAGAGATATCTGGTCCAGTCAGGACAGATACTGGAGACTACCAAGGAGTGACCGAAACTCAGATGGGTTTACAAGTGGAACACCATCATAGGGTAACATTGTACCACACAAAGGACTGGCGACTAGTTTTGAGGTAGTCATCTCAGCTCGAGTTAGCAAATCCAAGATATATTTGCATTGTGAGAGAAATAAGCCTTTCGAGAAGTGAAGGACCTCAACTCCAAGTGTTAGGTTGTGCTACCTAATAAACCCGGGGCTATGATGGTTTGTCGGATTAGGATTAAATCCATAGGTGAAAACCGATAAATGGATTGGTAAAAAGTATAAAGTGTCAAATGTGTCACTCCAAGTCGTGTCAGACCAAGAATTGTTAAGTGTTTTCTTTTTTTTGAAGTAGCATGGTTAACATGGTTACTCAAAAGCCCCCCTATACATTCCCTTTGCTCTTTGATATGGTAACTTGACAATTGTCTTTGGCCTTCTTTATTTGGCGGATTGGAATTATCTCAACTTGGGAAAGGTTTTACAAATTGATGACTTACCATTCTTCTTGGCTATTTTTCATTTTATAGGCATATTCTTTTGCCATTCTAGGTTACCACCGAGAATCTTTTTTGGCTGCCACCACCATGACCTTATTCCTTGTCTATTTTCTTTGTGAAAAATTGTGACAATTGTGGGTTTTTCTTGTGTGCCATTAGAGGGAGTTGTAGGAAAGCTTTGGGTTGTTCTTGGTCGATTTGGAGACTTGATTTGGAGACCTTTGACAATAAAGATCTGAGCCCTGATCGAGTCACTCGATTCCACCTTCAACTCGCTGGAGAAGAGAAGAAGCTTGAACCATTATTTTCATTATTATCTTATTCCTTTTGTTTTGGTTCAAACATATATATTGTAATCTCTCAACACATTATTTTTTGGAGCCTCCTACAGAAAGCTGCAACAGGGACAGTTTTGAGGCTCGGCGTTTGATGTGCTTGGTGCGCGTATTTTCAACCTTGGTGGTTGGCTCGCCTTACTTACGGACCCCTATTGTAGTAGTCCACTTGGTATTGTTGTCTCTTCACTTTTAAATACATTTGTATTTATTTATTTGCACTAGAAATCGCCGACGGGTACGATTTAGGTTGGGGATTATCATTGCTTGGCAATCATTATTTGTTTTATACCTAGGAATATTTGCGAGTTGTGGTTTTTTGATTATTAGGTGTGATTAATTGTGCTTTATATTAAATTGTTGGTGTTTTTATTGCTATTATTTTCACATGCCATTAGTCAACCTGCCCCTGTTCTATTTTCTTCCCTTGACCTAAGATCGCGAGTCTCACGAAATCCTGGGGTTATGGAACCGTGTATAACTGTGAACTTAGGAGTTTTCTTGTTATCATTGTGATTTGTGCACTTTTTCCTTGTGGTCGTGTTTCTAGGGTGTTTTCAAAATGTCATCAAATTTTTTCCTTGCTCTGTTTGATGGCAAAGGTGATTTTTCAATTTGGCAATAAAAGATGAAAGGACTTTTAATCTAACAAAAAGTTTATAAAGTCATAGATAATTCTTTTGCTTCTTCAACGTCTGAAAGTGATAGAAAAGAATTTGATCAACTAGCGTACTCTTCTATTATTTTACAACTTTTGGATTATGTTTTAGGAAAAGTTGGAAAACATGATTCTACTAAAGCCCTCTGGGACGATTTGGAAAATCTGTATTTCACGAAAAAGAACGTCAAATAAACTTTTTCTGCTTGAAAGCTTTTTTAGCTTTAAATTTGATCCTTTGAAAGACTTGGATGACAATCTTGATGTGTTCAATAAGCTTGTGCATGATATTGCTAACTGCAGTGATTTGAATAAGAATATGTGTGATGAATATAAAGCCGTTGTCTTATTCAATGCTATCCCTGATTCTTATCGTGAGGTAAAAAATGCGATTAACTATTGAAGGGGCACTTTGACATCGGAGATGATTGGGGCCTTGAAAAGTAAGGATTTGGAGATGAAAGTGGAAAAAATGAGAGAGGGAATGGTGAGGTCCACTTCGTGAGAGGAGGACATGGTAGGCATCGTGAGAAGTTTGAGAGTGAGTCTGATGAAGAGGGTGGTAATGGGAAGGGTAGAAATAAATGGAGATCTAAACAGAGTGTAAAAAATAATAAGCGCTATGGATGTTGGAAAACTGGGTATTTTAGGAGGGATTACCTAGTTGAGAAAAATAAGGAGAAGGAGAAAGTGAGGGATGAGGCGAATGTGGTGACCTTTTCGCGTGATGACTCGGATTTGGTCTATTGAGTTTTGCTTTCTTTCTGTGCTTTCATGTGTATCACTGTTACATGATTGTTTTGTTTTGTGCTTTAGTTAAAATATTCATTTTAAACTTTTGCTTAAATGAATGTAATCATGTTATTTTTCATTTGTTGAATATGTGTGATACTTTGTACTGCATTGGGTGAGAGTGGGTTAACTGGTATGTGGTAGAGTTTTGATTAGTCTGGGTGGTGCATTGGTGACATGCATGGGGTAGTTTGGTCCTCTGTCTGATAATCCTGATCTGGTGGAGCTCTTGGTGAGTTTCTTTCATTTCACTGGGTGGCTCCTTTGGGTGCCTTGTGTGTGAGATGAGTGATAGAGATGGCCCATTAACCTTAGTCTTTAGTTTATCAGTTAGCTGGATATTGTGAGCAATCTATGAGCTTGAGTTTTGGTGAGAAAGAAGTTTGGTTCTCCTGGGTGCTACACATGGGGAAGGGATGTAGTGTGATCATGTGGGGTCATTTTTGCATTAGTTACATTTATGACTATGCTGATCTTTATTTTCCTTCTAGATGTGTTTCTCATCATTTTGGTCACCTTATTTGTTCTTGATTGCTCATGGCTTGATATCTTTTAACCGGTGATTAACTTGGTGTTTTTCTTGTGAGTTTATTAGGTATGAGGTGGAGGTTTGTTAGGTTGTGCTATCTAATAAACCCGGGACTATGATGGTTTGTCGGATTAGGATTAAATCCATAGGCGAAAGCCGATGAATGGATTGGTAAAAATTATAAAGTGTCAAATGTGTCACTCCAAGTGGTGTCGGACCAAGAATTGTTAAGTGGCTTTTTTTTTCGAAGTAACGTGGTTAACATGGTTACTCAAAAGCCCACCCATACATTCCCTTTACTCTTTGATATGGTAACTTGACAATTGTCTTTGGCCTTCTTTATTTGGCGGATTGGAATTATCTCAAGTTGGGAAAGGTTTTACAAATTGATTACTTACCATTCTTCTTGGCTGTTTTTCATTTTATAGGCAGATTCTTTTGCCATTCCATGGTACCACTGAGAATCCTTTTTGGCTGTCACCACCATGACCTTATTCCTTGTCTATTTTCTTTGTGAAAAATTGTGATAATTGTGGGTATTTTTTAGTGTACCATTAGAACAAGTTGTAGGGAAGCTTTGGGTTGTTCTTGGCTGATTTGGAGACTTCGTTTTGGAGACCTTTGACACTAAAGATCTGAGCCTTGATCAAGTCAGTCGATTCCGCCTTCAACTCACCAGAGAAGAGAAGAAGCTTGAACCACTATTTTCATTACTGTCTTATTGTAATCTCTTAACACTTCATTTTTTGCAAGGATTATATCTCCACGCCAAGAAAATAAGAGAGTAAACCCAAATCTTTCATAGAGAATTGTTGAGCAAGGGCAGCAATGACATTGGGAGGTGTTGTGGGTTACTTCTAGTAAGGATGATATCATTAACATAGATAAGTATGAACACGACTTTGGCAGAGCGAAGATATATGAATAGAGAACTGCCAGCCCGAGAACTGGTAAAGCTCGTAGTGAGAAGAAATTGTTTCAGTATAGTGTACCAATCACCGATTGAAGGTTTCTGAATAATCTACTCCTATTCATTGATGGAACCCTTTTGCTACAAGCCTGGCTTTATATTTATCTATGGAGCCATCTGACCGTCGTTTTATACGATATACCCACTTGCAACCAACAATGTTTTTTGCAGGGAATGGAGGTACTAGATCCTATATGCTGTTCTATAGAAGAGCTGTAAATTCAGTGGACATGGCATTACGCCACTTGAGATCTTTAAGTGCCTGAGTTACCGAGGTAGGTTCAAGGGAGGAGAGCCTCTTAGGGATATGGCTAGAAGTGATAATTTTTTTGATGGTTTGTGGATGTTATTTTTTGCTCTAGTCATCATCGGATGAACATCAATAGGTTAAGGCACAGGTGATGGAGTTGTTGGAGTAGTAGGGATGAGAGTTTGTTCGGTTGGGATAGTGGGGAAAGATAGTGTTGTGGAGGTTGACCCAGAGAGTAGTGTAGGGGCTGTTTTTTCTTTGGATATTGATAGAGTATTTAAGTGGTTAGAAAGTTCTTGAATACTTGGAGTCGATATGAGGGCTGAGTAGGTGAGATTGGCGAGAAGATAGGAGTGGCAAATGAGTGAAGGCTAGATATAGAACCCAACTCTGGTTGGCCAGTTACAATAGGAGTCGTTTGCTTGCAGCCATCGGACATGAGGGACCACTACTAGCTATGGCGTGTTGGAGCTAAGGAGATTGTCAGTTGAATATAGTTGAAGAGACGGAGGGAAAGTTGGCTGCGGATTAGGAATGGTCTCTATGGCTTGTAGAATTTTGGTTGGTTCAGAAGTGTGTTTGGCAAAAGAATACACATTTTCGACAAATTGAACATGACGAGTTGTATAAAAATTTTCATCAATGTAGTCATAGCACAAGTACGCGCTATGAAAAGTACCCAAGGAAAATACAAGGCTTGGACTTGGCTTCAAATTTATAGTTGGTATAGGGTTTTAACCAGGGATAGCAGAAACAGCCAGAGATTTGAAGTTTTTCAAATTTGGGTTGGACACCAAATAGGTTTTCTAGTGAGGACTTGTAGGCCAGGTTGACCTTGGGCATCTAGTTAATGAGATGGACTGATGTATTGAATGCATAAGGCCAAAATTTTAGACGGACAGTTTCTACAATGTGTCTATATCGCCTTTTAGAGTACCCGTTATATTCTGGTGTATGTGGTGGGTGGTTAAGTGTTGAATGTCATGTTTTTGAAAAATGGGGTCAAGGCAATATATTCGCCACCATTGATGGAGTATAAGCTGACAATTTTTGTGGTAAGCCTATTCTCAATGAGGGTTTTGAACTTTAGGAATGTGTCATAAATATGTAATTTTTTGCATAGAGGGTACAGCCACATTGTGACCATGAATAGATGTGATCGGTGACAACCAAGCATCGGAATAAATTAATTGTAACGGTTTGGAACTAGTAAGGCTTGATACAAAGAACGATGGTTTATGACTTTTATTACATTGACATGCATTACACGAGAATTCAGAAATCCTTTGTGATGACATAGACAACTTTTTGCTAAAAACTAAAAGAGATAAATTTTTTGTGGACGGATGACCTAACCAGTGATGCTAAACTGGCAAAGTGGATTTTGTGACGGATAAGGCTAGTAGTGGTTCATGCTTTTTGGTTGGCTAGACATAGATGCCATCTTTAGCTGGTCCACATATTATTGGAGTTCCTGTCTATAGATTTTTCTCAAGAAAATAAGAGAGTAAGAACTCAACACTGGTGTTATTATTAGTGTAGAATTTTGAAACGGATATTACATTATGCTTCATTCTAGAAACGCATGAAATGTCATTTAAATGAAATTTAGACAATGGACCAAAAAGAGATGTTCAACCATTATGTGTGAGATTTAACCTAGAACCATCACCTATTTGGACATTATCAGGGCCAAGATAGTCAGAGTGATGGGACAAGTTCTGAAGATCATTGGTAATGTGATGGGATGCACAGGAGTCCATAATCAATTCAGATAGAGATGGGGTGTAAGTAGCGGCAACGTTTATAGTAGGGTTACTGCAGTTGCTCGGCCATATGGTAGGAGGGCTAAATTATTTGTGCATGGGATAGTTATATAGGAAAGACACTGTCTGTCAGTATGTCCTTGTTGGCCATATAATTGACAATATCCAAAATAGGGACATGGGCTTCAATTTTTGCGATGGGAACCAGAGGTATTTGAGGTTGTATTGCTATTGGGGTTTCAGTTGGACTGTTTTTGATTGAAGGGCTGATTTTGTTGAGAGAAGCGGTGGTTGTTTCAGGAGGTAATATTAGCTGTAATAGGGGACGACAATGGCTTAGTTTGGAGGGGAGGCTTTTTGGTGTTTAACTAGGTCTCACGAGTAATCAGTTGTTCGTACACTTCAATAAAGAAGTTAGGTGTTTCTCTTGCCAGTACAGCTCCACAAAGGCCTTAAAAGTTAGAGCCAAGGCCACAAAGGATGTGTAGCGCCAGTTCATCAGAGTTTGGGACCGAGTTCATGAGGGTAAGATTGTCGACAATTGACTTCACATGATAAATATATTCTGTAATTGACATGTCTCCTTTTTGAAGATTGCCAAGTGCACTCTTAATTTACATAATACGCCCCCTCAACGGTTTGGCATAGGTGTTGGTGATAGTTTGCCACACTTCTTGCGAAGTTTTGGCTACAGCGATGAAGGACACAATATTGGGTGTTAGAAAACTAACAATGGCATTGAGTACAAGCTTGTCTTGGCGGATCCAACTTGTGTATTCAGGATTTGGAGCATGTGTATTGTTGACTGAGATGGTGGATGGGGGACAAGGTATGGTGCTGTTGACAAACCCAATGAGATCAAAACCAACTAGCATGATGTGGATTTGAATGAACCCAGCGGGATAATTTGTAGGAGTAAGTTTGATTGGTGTGTGAGCCTAGGAATTAATTGCAATAGGGGGATTAGGGACGGTGGATGGTAGCAGAGGAGGGACTAGAGGAGAGGTGTCGGTTGTTTGTCCAGAGAGGCTGATGGCTGGAGTTTGATCAATTGAGTCAAGGGAAGCCATGGGATCAAAATTTAGAGAGGAAGGTGCTCTGATGCCATATAGAGTTTGAGAGAATGAAAGTTGTTTCGTTAATGAAAGTTGAACTTAATGTATACAAGCTTACAAGAGATCTTTTAGTGGAACTAAACTAAACAACAGAAAAAGCTAGCCTAATCCAAATAGAGAGAGAATGAGTACAATACAAATACATACCCGAGAAGGACTCAAGAAGAATACAAGACATACAAATTGATATGCATACATAGAACTAAGTTGGTTCAATAAAGGGGGACAGAAAATATCGGAGGGATGGGTGTGGTTCGAACCCAGGACCACCCACTCAGAATGTAAATATCTTATCCATTATACCACTTGTTCGAACCAGCACAATAACTTTTTATACGCTTCTTGTAAATGAGGATGATGATGATCATAATACTTATATTATTGTTATTATTATACACTTAGGCCAGCTCCATCAATCTTTTTCCTTGCTACAAATAAAAAACTGACGTATTCAAGTTGTTGCTCCAATAATATAAACTAGTTTTTTCTACCCATGTAATGCACGGGATGCGAGTGCTGTGTAAGAAAAACACACTAATATAGAGGTTCAAAAATAGCATGACAATACAGACTAAGGGTAAATATTGATCAATACAAATTTTGAAACACTTATTTATAGATAACATTAGTGGTGTATAGACAACATTACTTGTCATCCTAGATATTACAACATACAACTATCCATGCGTGAAAACTGACTTTAACACATGTGACTGAATCCAAACCAAGGCATAGGAAATCATATTAAAAGAGCCCGTTCCATTACGATTCCATATATTTATGAGCTGGTAACTTGGTTACATTGTAAATTGTGAAGGAAATTGAGAAATGATCATTTCATTCATAAGCTAAATGCTTCAGGGGTTTAAATACACATGAATGGCTACGTAACCTTTTGGGTATTAAGAGGCATTAAAGACAGTCCAATCTTGTTCAATTTATGCAATAAAAGTCGCTAAGAAAAAGGGAGATTTAAAACCCAATACCAAGCCAAGAACAAGAACAAAATGAAAGAGTAAATTTATTCAAGATATAATGCGTATCATAAGTATAAATATCAATAACTTAATATCCCAAGCCACAGAAAAACCAATTGACCTTTTCTAATAAACTGTAACATACACAATAATATAGAATCGTCAGGTAGCATTTTTTTTTAAAGGTAGCATTTTTTTTCTTAAGCTAGGGAATTGAGGAAAATAATGAGATTTCTATAGATC